>CAUYTI010041529.1:0-37924 GCA_963575145.1 Galago senegalensis
GTCATTGTTGTTTGGCAGGTCCGGGCTGGGGATTCGAACCTGCCACCTTAGGTGTACGTGGCTGGCACCTTAGCCGGTTGAGCTATAGGCACCAAGCCAACAATTCTTATTTAGGAAGTATGACCTCCCTCCAAACACAAAGACCTCTTACAGTTTGGAATCAGCCACTTCCAGGCCATGATGGAACGGGAAGAGTGAGGACAGGGTCCAAAACAAGGGGCCTGCCAATAAAAATAACCACTCACGGGCAGCACTTGTGGCTCAGTGAGTAGGGCGCTGGCCCCATATACCAAGGGTGGTGGGTTCAAACCTGGCCCCAACCAAACTGCAACAAAAAAATAGCCGGGCATTGTGGTAGGCACCTGTAGTCTCAGCTACTCAGGAGGCTGAGGTAAGATAATCGCCTAAGCCCAGGAGTTGGAGGTTGCTGTGAGCTATGATGCTACGGCACTCCACCAAGGGCAAAAAAGTGAGACTCTGTCTCTAAAAATAATAATAATAATAATAATAACCACTCACAGTTTACAAGACCATGGATCTGGTAACACATTCTGAAAAACCTAGAAAGGCAGAGAGCACTGGAGCCTTAGAAGCTGTCTGACAACCCAGTCAGGGTCCATGTCACACTGCAGTGGTCTCACCAGCCTCAAGATTAGGAGTTGACCAAACAGGGGTGAGACCTCCAGTATTGAACTCAAGAGCTGAATCAGAAGTTCCACTTCCCAGTTATGTTTTCAATTAATTGGCTCATTTGCAAAATGGGGGTGATACTAGTGGCCTCATGGAAGTTATAAAATATTGGTAACACAGGAAAAAGTCCTATCTAAGTGCCCTCAAAACTGCCTGATACCTAATAGGTATTCAAACCCAACAAAAGTTAGTAGATGGCCACGCCATTGAGAAAAGAGACTCTACATGGGTCACTATGAAAGTTTTGAGACAGACTATGTTATAGTTCATTATTTCACTTCCAAGACACAGTCAACAGCAGGGGTCCTCAAGCTTTCTTTTTTTTGAGACAAAGTCTCACTATGTCACCCTCAGTAGAGTGCTGTAGTATCAGAGCTCACAGCAACCTCCAGCTCTCGGACATAGGTGATTCTCTTGCCTCAGCCCCCCAAGTAGCTGGGACTACAGGCGCCCGCAGTAACTCCCGGCTACTCAAACTTTTTAAACAGGGGCCAGTTGACTGTCCCTCAGACCTTTGGAGGGTGGGACTGTGGGCCCTGGGACAAGTCGGCTGCTAAGCAGGACAGGCAGCGGCAGCAGAAACACCCGGCGGGCCGGATAAATGTCCTAGGCTGGCCGCGTGTGGCCCACAGGCCATAGTTTGAGGACGCCTGGCCAATGGCATCCTTTCTGATTCATCTGGAGCAAGTTTCAACTTGCTCGACTAATGGGTGCTGCTAGGAGGGCTTCATTTGTTTCTATGCATGCGAATTTTACATTACTTGATTTTTGTGTAACTCAAAACTTTCATGCGTACCTCAAAACTTTTATAATGACCCATGCATTTTCTTATTCCTATACACAGCTGATCCTTAAGTTTCATGCACACATTCTCTACAGGTTTCAATGTTGTAACCGAAACAAAAATACACAGTAAAACAACTGTGTTAGGAGTACTGAGACACAGGAGAAACACCCGAAACAAGCTCCTCCTATCCCATTTTTTAAACTCCCATCAAGTTAATTAATGCTCTGTGTGAGAATCAGCACAGAAAGTTACACTGAAGAAACAGCGGGTTTTTTTGTTTTTTTATTTTTAAACACAGAGTCTCACTTTGTCACCCTCAGTAGAGTGCTGTGGCGTCAAAGCTCACAGCAACCTTCAGCTCCTGGGCTTGGGCGATTCTCTTGCCTCAGCCTCCCAAGTAGCTGGGACTACAGGCGCCCGCCACAATACCCAGCTATTTTTTGTTGTAGTTTGGCCAGGCCAGGTTTGAACCTGCCACCCTTGGTATATGGGGCCAGCACCCTACCTACTGAGCCACCAGCACCATCCTAAAGAAACAGGTTTATAATTGTGTGTGTCAAACCTATACAGGGTGGCCATAAAGTTCATGTGCAATTTTTAAATTGCAAACTATTTTAGATTGCACATGAACTTTATGGCCACCCAGTATGCGTAATTTTTAAAAAATAAACACAGTATGGTAAATATTTATTAAGGAGCAGCAATCAGTAGATGGAGTTGTTCTTATTTGTATGGCCCAAAGTAACCTTACAAGAACAGCCCGACATTGACTTTTAGGCTTTACAAAGAAACAACTTTCTGAAAAGTTCAGTTTAGTTACAATCCCAAAATACAGTTATTTGCTTTTCTAGTAATCAAACTATGAGACGTTCAGTGATGGGAATCAAGGAAAAAATAAATCAGTGTCTTTCTCAAGTTCTAATCCCCAGCTGAAAAAAGCCAGCTGGTCAGCTCACAGCAAAGGAATCATAAGCTTTGGGGATTTTTCCCTCTTCATGACCATAAAAAGCAACAAACGGGTGACATTTCCCTTAACTTCTATTTGCCAGAGGAAGAATGTGCAACTCCATTCAGAAGGCTCCGCTTGACCTTCCCCTGATCTTCGTTCAAGTTCATGTACAGTTACAATTCTTCCAGTATTCACTGCAGGAGCTGGAGAGGTTTGAGGAACACAATAATTTACAGCTTTTAACTCCACAGTAGTCCAATTGTCTCTGGCCCCAGAAAAATTCTGTTAAGGGAGAATTTGAAGGCATAATGAGGCTCGCCTAGGATGATGAGTTCTACGAGCAATTAAGTACCATAAAAATCGAGTCTGTAAACAGTTATTACTGCAGACTGAAAATAAAAACTAAATCTGATGCAAATTATCAGGATTAGTTGAACAATAAAATTAATCTGAAGTGTAGTCAATCCAAAAAAAAATTTTTTTTTTTTAGAGACAGTTTCACTTTATTTCCCTGGGTAGAGTGCCCTGGAATCAGAGCTCACAGGAACCTCTAGCTCTTGGGCGTAAGCAATTCTCTTGCTTCAGCCTCTTGATGGGACTACAGGCACCTGCCACAATGCTCTGCTATTTTTTTTGTTGCAGTTTGGCTAGGGCCAGGTTTGAACCCACCACCCTCAGTATATGGGGCCAATGCCCTACTCACTGAGCCACAGGCACCGCCCCAATCCAAAAACATTTAATTAGCCTGAGCGGTGCCTGTGGCTCAGTGGGTTGCCAGCCCCATATACTGAGGGTGGTGGGTTCGAAACTGGCCCTGGCTCAACTGCAACAACAAAAAAATAGCTGGGCGTTGTGGCAGGTGCCTGTAGTCCCAGCTACTTGGGAGGCTGAGGCAAGAGAATCACCTAAGCCCAAGAGCTGGATGTTGCTGTGAGCTGTGACGCCACAGCACTCTACTGAGGGCGACAAAGTGAGACTCTGCTTCTTAAAAAAAAAATGTAGCCTTATTGTTGCCTTAATTTTCTACTTCCTTTTGATCCCACCCACCCCCTAAAGTATCAGCAGGTCTCTTAAGGACATTAAAAAATTATAGTAGAACCTCTATAAATTGACCACCACCCAAGGGACTGTAACAAACTAGTCAACATGTGGAGATGGTCAGCATAACTATACGTACTGTGGTGTTATGTTCAGACTGTAAAAATCAGGTTAACTTAAGGAGGTGGTCAATGCAGGGAGGTGGTCGGCTGTAGAGGGTCTACTGTATAAAATATTTCATCTCAGGGTAATATAAGACATTTCCCAAATAATGTAGATTTAAAATGTGACATAGTCCATATTTTACCATTTTAACCAAAAAGAATCCCTCTAAATTTGGTTAATTTTAAAATTAGGCATCTATAGTATACAATAATTTTTATATAAACAAAATGAAAATCCACCATTCCTCCCCCCCAAAAAGAGAAACTTTTCTTTAATATTTTAGTATTATTCTCAGTCCCAGATTAGCATATAAAGTCAGGCTTGGAGTCTCCACCTACATTCTAATCATTAACTGTGGCTTCACATTGTCAAACACAATAAATACAGAAGTTTAACCAGAGTAGTAATCAAATTCTCAAAATTCTCCAGAGCAGAGCCATAAAATACCTCTGCAGGCCTCTCAGTTACTAATCTCATTGTGCTTTCTGCCCTAGGCCAGTCTTCCCAAACGTATTTGGGTAAACATGCATATTCTATTTCCCCTTTCGGAGATGCATAATTAATAATACAGTATTAACATATAAAGGGTGCTGAAAGGTTCTGCAAGTTAAAAAAATTCAGAACTTTAAGCCAACTTTTCCTAGCCTATTTTTCACTCACTATTTCTCCCAACACACTGAGGTTCTTTCCTGCCTCATTATCATTATTATCATTATTTTCTTCCTTTTTTCTGAGACAGAGTCTCACTTTACTGCCCTTGGTACAGTGCTGTGCCTTCATAGCTCACAGCAACTGCAAACTCCTGGACTCAAATGATTCTTTTGCCTCAGCCTCCTAAGTAGCTGGGACTACAGGAGCCCTCCACAACACCCAGCTTTATTTTTCGAGACAGGGTCTCACTCTTGCTGGGGCTGGTCTCCAACGCATGAGCTCAGGCAATCCACCTGCCTCGGCGTCCCAAAGTGCTAGGATTATGGGCATGAGCCACCATGCCCAGCCACCTGCCTCATTATTTTAATAGTTCCTTCTCTAACACATGTAAGGACAAAATACAATATAATTACCTTCAGCAGTCCATGAGCTTATTAAGATGAGGTAAGTGCCTCCTCCTTTTCCTAATTATGTTTACACATCATCTATTACCACTTACATGTTTACTCTTTTCTTTTTTTTGAGACAGAGTCTCAAGCTGTCCCCCTAGGTAGAGTGCTATCCTGTCACAGCTCACAGCAACCTCCAACTCCTGGGCTTAGGCGATTCTCTTGCCTCAGCCTCTCAAGTAGCTGGGACTACAGGCTCCTGCCACATCGCCCAGCTATTTTTTTGTCGTTGTTGCAGTTTGGCAGGGGCCAGGTTTGAATCCACCATCCTTGGTTATATGGGGACGGTGCCCTACCCACTGAGCTATGGGTGCCGCCCTAGTTTTTTTTTCCTTGTTACTGAGTTGTCATTGTTGTTTTAGTTGGTCCAGGCTGGATTCGAACCTTCCAGCCTGGGTGTATGCGGCTGGTGCCTTACCCACTGAGCTACGGGCACTGCCCTCCATGTTTACTCTTTAATTTTTACTGTGCTCGCTTCGGCAGCACATATACTAAAATTGGAACGATACAGAGAAGATTAGCATGGCCCCTGCGCAAGGATGACACACAAATTCATGAAGCATTCCATATTTTTACAATAACTACTTACAATAACAATAAGAAAATGCCATGAAGGCTATGTTAACCAGTTTGATGAAAATATTTCAAATTGTATATAAAACCAGCACATTGTACCCCAAGACTGCATTAATGTACACAGCTATGATTTAATAAAAATAAATAAATAAATAAAACAATTTTTACCAAAGCTGGGTATGATGGCTCATGCCTGTAGTCCTAGCACTCTGAGAGCTGAGGCCAGTGGATTGCTTCTGCTCAGGAGTTCGAGACCAGCCTGAGCAAGAGGGAGAGCCTATCTCTAAAAAACAGCCAGGTGCTGTGGCGGACGCTGTAGTCCCAGCTATTAAGGAGGCTGAGGCAAGATGATTGCTTCAACCTAAGAGTTTGAGGTTGCTGGGAGCTATGATGCCACAGCACTCGCCCAAGGGCAACAAGGTAAGATTCTGTCTCACAAAATAATAAGAAGAAGAATTTTAATCAAGACCACACCATACAGAAAGTACATTTTATCACTCACATCTGTCATACTTCTAGTCACTAGCCTATCTATCTTCATTTTCTTTCTTTTTTTTTTTTTTAGAGACAAGAGTCTTACTTTATCACCCTCAATAGAGTACTGTGGCATCACAGCTCACAGCAACCTCCAGCTCCAGGGCCCAGGCGATTCTCTCACCTCAGCCTCCCAAGTAGCAGGGACTACAGGTGCCCACCACAACGCCCAGCTATTTTTTTGTTGCGGTTTGGCCAGGCTGGGTTTGAACCCACCACCTTCCATATATGGGGCCAGCGCCCTACTCACTAAGCCACAGGCACCGTCCTCTACCTTCATTTTTTGGTGCTGAGGGTACAGGCAGTGGTGAACTTGTGTCCAGTCCTCCTGGAGGCTGAGGAGTAAATTCGCCCACGTGATCTGGGTAAGCACTCTGGATAAGGAACAAGCTGGGTCCTGAGGATCACAGGGCCTGCTTGAGAAACTTTCTCTGACAAATGTAATACTTGAAACCATGACCTACTTCCCTGAATTCTTTGCATTCTTCCTTGTCATGGAGGGATTGTTTATCAGGCATGGTGCCAGAAATGACTTGAAATCTGTGTCACTGTTGCAATTGGAGATAAAATGGTAAGGTCTCTTCAGTCACCACACTTAGAGCAGTTAGGACAAAAACCTTGAGCATTCAAAAGACTTCAACAGTTCTTTAATTTATATCAAAAGAATAACTGATCTTCATTTTAATCAAAGCAAAACAAGTTTTCTATATGATGAACAAAATGAAGACTGATCTAAAACTGCCATCAAACTGAATTCAAAGTAAACTTTAACTCCTGAAGGTTTTACCAAAATAATAATAATAATCATCATCAACTGAGTATTACCCTTCATCAATCAACTAATTTCTGTTTAAAATTTTAATATTCTAGGCCTGGTGCAGTGGCTCACCCCTGTAATCCTAGCACTCTGGGAGCCTGAGGCAGGTGGATTGTCTGAGCTCACGGGTTTAAGACCAGCCTGAGCAACAGCAAGACCTGGTCTCTAAAAATAGCTGGGCACTATGGTGGGCACCTATACTCCCAGCTACTTAGGAGGCTGAGGCAAGAGGAGTGCATGAGCCCAAGAGTTTGAGGTTGCTGTGAGCTATGATGCCACGGCACTTTACCAGGGAGGCAAGGTCAGACTCCATCTCTAAATAAATATTAAAATTAAAAATAAAATTTTACACACTAGCTTTGGTCAGCAGTGGAGAAAGGTTACAGTAGTCAGGATCGATTCAGTGTTATCATCTCCCATCCTAAGATACTTGACCTTCCTCTGAGCCTCCATGCCCACCACAACTTTAGTGGTGACGTGTTCCACTGCTTTTCAATCATTTTATTTTTTTTGGCAGTTTTTGGCCAGGGCCATGTTTGAACCCGCCACCTCCAGTATATGGGCTGGTACCCTACTCCTTTGAGCCACAGGCGTTGCCCTGCTTTTCAATATTTTTTCAAATAGAACAGAGCAGAACAAGAACAAAAATTTCCATTTAAATATTCAGATTAGAGTGACACCTGTGGCTCAGTGGGCCCATATACCGAGGGTGGCGGGTTTGAACCCAGCCCTGGCCAAACTCAACAACAACAAAAAAAAATAGCCAGGCATTCTGGCCACTGCCTGTAGTCCCAGCTGCTCAGGAGGCTGAGGCAAGGGAATCACCTAAGCCCAGGAGTTGGAGGTTGCTGTGAGCTGTGATGCCAAGGGCACACACCAAGTACTCTACATCAAGGGCAATAAAGTGAGACTCTGTCTCTAAAAAAAAAAAATTTAGATTAACAATATAGAAGTCAGGAACTCACATCTAAATATTGGTTAAATGTGTCATTTCTGAAATAATTAAGAAAAAACTAATCATAGACTGGCTCATTCTTAGCAATCTCCTGTACATTATAATCCTATTTCCCCCCCAGTTTGAAGTACAGTGCATATCAATTGTAAATTCAAAGTAGAGAGACCATACCTAAGATTGAACAGAATCCAGGATTACTGGTGTTGAGTTTTGTGTATGTACCCAAGCGAAGGATAATTTCAAACAATAGTTTTTAAGATGACTTTTTAAGCAGTTTGTTGTAATGTAGTGAAACATTATCACCAAGAATTAAAAATATAAAAAGGTTAAGAACCAGAAAACACGTTGACAATCCTGGTTTTTTTGTTTTTTTTTTTGCGACAGAGCCTCAAGCTGTCCCCCTGGGTAGAGTGCTGTGGCATCACAGCTTACAACACCCTCCAACTGCTAGGCTCAAGAGAGTCTCCTGCCTCCACCTCCCAAGCAGCTGGGACCACAGGCGCCCGCCACAATGCCTGGATCTTTTTTGGTTGTAGCCATCTTTGTTGTTTGGCGGCCCGGGCTGGATTCAAACCCGCCACCTTAGGTGTATGTGGCTGGTGCCTTAGCCACTTGAGCCACAGGCGCGGAGCCGACAATCTTGTTTTATGTATCACAATGAAATACACTTCATAAAGGAAACTATCAAAGAACACAATGAAGCATCTCCTCAGTAACACTGGTCAGTATCAGGGAGTGATGGAAATTCCTCATTGTGGCTCGCAAAACCCAGAGCCTGTAAGAAATTGTGTGCTCAGACACAAAGAAAAATAGCAAACCATAAATCGTCTTCTGAAAGACACACCAAAGGGCAGACAGTAGAGATGGGAAAATTACACAAAAGAAATGTCTTCTTCATAAGGAAAGACAATCATTTGCCCAAGCAATCTAGTTTCCTCGCTTAGAAATGGAGTGCACGCTCAGCCTCTTTCATTTTTAGGTGTAGTCAGCTGTGCTAAGGTAGGACCATCACTGTTACATGATGATACAATGATCTGCCAATCGTTCAATCCAGTGGCACCTGTTTTATCCGGACTTCTCTCCCATTGATACTCACTCTTGGTTCAACTACCCTTCTGCATAGCCACCACCAGATCCTCAGTGTTATCATCCCCCATCCTAAGATACTTGACCTTCCTCTGAGCCTCCATGCCCACCACTCCTCAAGCCCTCAGTACCCAAGCTCTGTGCAGACCACTACTAGAAAAATGGGCCAGGCATAGTGGCTCACACCTCTAATCTCAGCAGTTTGGGAGGCCATGACGGGAGGATCTCTTGAGGTCAAGAGTTCAAGACCAGCTGAACACAGAAAGATCCTGTCTCTACACACAGACACACCCCCCCAAAAAAAAAATTAGCTGAGGGTGGTGGCCTGCACCTCTAGTTCCAGCCTCCAGGGAGGCTGAGGCAAGAGGATCATTTGAACCCCAGAGTTTGAGGTTGCTGTGAGCTAGGCTGAGGTCACAGCACTCTAGCTTGGGCAACAGAGTGAGACTTTGTCTAAAAAAGAAAGAAAAAATAAGAAGAGAGAGAGAGGGCTCGGCGCCTGTGGCTCAAGTGGCTAAGGCGCCAGCCACGTACACCCAAGGTGGCAGGTTCAAATCCAGCCTGGGCCCACCAAACAACACTGACGGCTGCAACCAAAAAATAGCCGGGCGTTGTGGCGGGCACCTGTGGCCCTAGCTACCTGGGAGGTAGAGGCAGGAGGCTCGCTTGAGCCCAGGAGTTGGAGGTTGCTGTGAGCTGAGATGCCATGACACTCTACCCAGGGGGACAGCTTGAAGCTCCTGTCTCAAACAAAAAAAAAAAAAGAAGAGAAAGAGAGAAAGGAAAGAAAAAGAAAAGCCTTTTTTTCTGGCCTCCTAACTAATGGGTTCTATCTGCCTAGAACACTTCCCAAAATGTTCTCTTCTTTGTACAGTCGTTTTCTGGACAATTCACTGGGCAGACCAACTAGTGCTAATTCTTCCTTTATCTATCAGATTTATTTTAATCTTCGTTATTTGGTATTTCACCTAGAGAGGTCTTAGTCACCTTGATTATGAGATGCTCAAGGATAAGGCCATGTGTTTTCATTTCTTATGTTCCCAAAGCATCTACACCAGTGCCTTTCTTATGGTTTAAGTGTTTGGGAAATAACATTATTTTTTGAGACAATCATAAAACAGCATGGAAATATCTATTTTTAATACATGTTATTCCATACCAAGAAAACAAGTTTAGAAAATAATTCCTGGTGGGACGAGGTAGCTCACACCTGTAATCCTAGTACTCTGGAAGGCCAAGGTGGGCAAGAGCAGCCTGAGAAAGAGCAAGAGCAAGACTCCGTTTCTAAAAATAGCCGGGTGTTATGGCAGGCACCTGTAGTCCTAGCTGCTCCAGAGGCTGAGGCAAGAGGATCACATGAGCCCAAGAGTTTGAGGTTGCTGTGCGTTATGATGCCAGGACACTCTACCAAGGGTGAGTTTTTTTTTTTTTAAAAAAAAGGTAATTCCTGCCTCCCACTTTTTCATACTTAATGTACGAGGTCTGACAATTAAGTACATGAACTTGCCACCATGTGCTTGTTGATGGCACTATCAAACAACTCAGTAAGGATTCATTCATAACCTTGGTGTACTGGTGTCTCTCAGCTGTGCTCATGCTGACCTGTGGGGTACCTTGCATTCATTACTGTTGCTCTTTGTTTTGGTTTGCTATCAGGAGAAGGTCAGAGTTTGAATCAGAGCAATGAATAAACATTTGTAAATTTCTTATTAAACTTGGCAAGTGTAAATGAAATCAGGAACTTGTTAGCCCAAGTTCATGGGGATAATGCCATGAAGAAAACGGTAGAGTATAAATGGATTAAATGTTTTTCTGAGGGGAGAGAAAATGTCACTGATGAAAAGAGGTCAAGGCAGCCAGTAAAGAGCAAAACGAATGATAATAGTGTAAAAATTAATCAAAACGTATGTCAAAACTGTTGGCTGACTGTGAGAAGACTAGACTGTGAGAAGACTAGCTGACTGTGAGAAGACTAAACATCATAGAGAAACAGGAAGATCTTAACTGAAAATCTCGGCACAATAAAGGCGTGGCTCTCGCCCCACAACAATACACCAGCTCATGCGGCACTGAGGGAGCTTTTCAAACACATAACTGTATTGGAACCACTGCACTACTCACCTGATCTGGCTCCCAGTGACTTTTTTCTTTTCCCAAAGATAAAAGAAATATTGAAAGGAAGACATTTTGGTGACATTCAGGGCATCAAGGGTAGTACGATCACAGCTCTGATGGCCACTCCAGAAAAAGTTCCAAAATTGCTTTCAAGAATAGACTAGCTGCTGGCATCAGTGCACAGCTTCCTAAGAGGAGTACTTCAAAGGTCACCAAGGTCACCATCCTGGTAACTACCAAAGAGGTATGCAGCCCGTTTTCTAGGGTGAGTTTGTAAACTGAACTGTAAGACCTCGTATGTATGAGTTCACCCTAACTAGGACAGAGACCAGAGGAACACCTGATAGGGAGAACATAAAAGGATTTTAAACCACTGGATACTATTATGGCTAACCAGATTTTAAGCTACTAGATTTTAAGTCACATTAAGTCACTCCCTGAATGCTTTTGATTTATTGTACAAATAAACACAGCAGGATTTTTTTAAGTGAAAAAAAAATAAAAACAAACAAATAAAAACAACAGACTGGGCTCTCAGTGGCTCACGCCTGTAATCCCAGTACTTTTGGGAGGCTGAGGTGAGAGGACTGCTTGAGCTCAAAAGTTTAAGACTAACTGGGAGAACACAGGGAGATCCGAGTATACAAAAAACAATTTTTTTTAATTAGCTATGTGTGGTGGCTGGTGCCTGCAGTCCCAGCTACCTGCAGGCTGAAATGGAAGGATCACTTGAACCCAGGAGGTAGAGACTGCAGTGAGCTATGATCCCACCACTGAATTGGCCTGGGTAACCCTGTCTCTAAAAAATAATAATAATTAGGCTCCGTGCTGTAGCTCAGTGGTTAGGCCACCGGCCACATACACTGGGGCTGGTGGATTCCCACCAGGCCAGGGCCTGCTAAACAATGATGACAACAACAACAAAAATAGCCAGGCGGGCATTATGGCAGCAGCCTGTAGTCCCAGCTACTTGGGAGGCTGAGGCAAGAGAATGGCTTGAGCCAAGGAGTTTGAGGTTGCTGTGAGCTGTGATACCATAGGTGTCATAGTGAGACACCAAAGGTGACAAACCAAAGGTGACATAGTGAGACTCTGTCTCAAAAAAAAAAAAAGAAAAAAAAATACTTTATAAAAAAGATTTAAAAAAATATTTCAGTGGAGGGCGCCGCCTGTGGCTCAAAGGAGTAGGGCACTGGCCCCATATGCCAGAGGTGGTGGGTTCAAATCCTGCTCCAGCCAAAAACTGCAAAAACAAAAAAAACTTCAATGGAATCTTATGAAAAAAAAATTTTAATTTTTTTTTTAAAGTGAGTGTTGGCTCACTCCTGGCCTGAAACATGAGTTTTTTAACAGGAGGTACTGGCGCAATAAGTAACCAATATGCAATATGGTAGTAGCAATATGTGGAAAGTGAATTTAGATTTCTTCAAGGCACAAAGTAATCAATTTCTAGCGGATTAAAGATCTAAATACAATATAACATCTAAAAATTGACCACCTAAGGGAGTATAACAAACTGGTCAATATACAAAGGTGGTCAACATAAAAAACTAGGCCTACTGTACTGATACATACAGGTGCATGTCCAGTCTATGGAAATGATGTCAGTTTTAAGAGGTGATCCATGGAGGGAGGTGGTCAAGATAAACCAAAATTTAAGAAGGGAAGTTCTACTATATATGAAAAGGAGAACTTCAGGTTTTTTTGGACTGAACTTATTTTCCCACTTTCTACTATCGTTCCTAGACTACGCAAGCTCCTAAATAAATGTTTATGAAATTAAGATCGTATAGTTTAAAAAACAAAAAGATGAAATAGTAAATAAGTGGTCAAGAAAACCAAACCAGAAACCCTGTGTGGACTTTCAATGACTTGGCTAGATTTTAAGATTTCTTTACAGATTTCAGGACCAGACAGATGCTATAAACTAAGCCCTCAGCCACTATTTACCTCCCAACTCAAGGGAAGTTTTATTTATTTGTTTATTTTTTTAAGACAGAGTCTCACTTTGTCACCCTTGGTAGAGTGCATGGCGTCATAGCTCACAGCAACATCCAACTCTTGGGCTCAAGCAATCCTCTTGCCTTAGCCTCTGTACAGATGCCCACCACAACGCCTGGCTGTTTTTAGAGACAGGGGTCTCACCCTTGCTCAGGCTGGTCTTGAACTCCTGAGCTCAGGCAATCCACCAGCCTCAGCCTCCCCAGTGCTGGGATTATAGGCGTGAGCCATCACGCCCAGCCACAAGGCAAGTTTTAAATTGACAAATGCACAGACAGGTTTTAAGGTGCAATCAGATGGAAAGGAAAGAAAGAACACTTAGTAAGCAGCTCCTTCTGGCTCAGTAAGGATAATGACATTTTATTGAACATCATCTACCTCGCTAGCCATATATTTACTTGATCTTAAAAAGGAATAAAAAGCATGTAGACAAAATATTTTCCTTTATTTTCTCTCCCACACTTGCCAAGGAGAATGCCTACTCTTCTGACCTCATCTGAAACCCAACGTCCCACCAACATAAGCTCCAACCTCAGTGAATCTGCGCACACTGCCACCTAGCGTCACCTAAGCCCAGGCCTCTCTCCCTGTCCCTCCCTTACAGCAATGGCGCCCACACTGCCCACATCATAATACCTGATAAGCATTTAAAAACTGCAGAATCCCAGACCCAGAGATTTCCTGAGATTCTGATTCAATAAATCTAGAATGAGATCCAGGAGTGTGCTTCTAAAAGCTCCTATGGGGTGGCACCTGTGCCTCCGTGAGTAGGGCGCCACCCCACATAAGGAGGGTGGTGGGTTCAAACCCAGCCCCGGCCAAACTACAACGAAAAACTAGCCTGGCATTGTGGTGGGCGCCTGTAGTCCCAGCTACTCAGGGGGCTGAGGCAAGAGAATCGCCTGAGCCCCAGAGCTGGAGGTTGCTATGAACTGTGACACCACGACACTCTACCGAGGGTGACAAAGTGAAACTCTGTCTCTAGAAAGAAAAAAAAAGTTCCCCTAGTGATTCAATTGCTGGTTTAGGAATCAGAAAAAATGTAATCCCTCAATACAACCAAATTTTGCAATGTTTGCACATAGCAAACCAAAGAGGGTTGACAAAACCGGCCAATGAGTTCTAGTCATCTTCCCTTCTTAAATTTTGGCTTATCTCATTTTCAAATCAAACATCAAACCGACATGTTATTAAAACTGGGATTAAGTTTAGGCAGAATGAAACTACAGGGCTTCCCCCTTTTAAAAAACATCACAGAGAAATCATAGGGAAGACAAAACCCTTTGAACTTGAATGAATACTTTTATTAAGAGAAGTCTAAGGGTGTCTGGGAAAGACTCTGGTTTCCAGGGCTTTGAACACCTTCATTTTTCTCAGAAAACCCACACATTCCCGTCAGCAGAGCCGGGCTGCAGAGACTGTGAAAGGATCCTGGGAGGGGCCTTCAGCCCATTGTTCTCCCAGGAGGTGCATTTCTACTGTCCCCAGTCCCCATTCCCAATATTTCTTGGATCTGAAGCATCAAGAAATTTCTGGCAACTAGATGATTTTAGATTGTTCCCAGAAGAGAAATTTTTAAAGTGATAGCTAAAGAAGTAGGTCATTGTCCAAGCAAATAAAATTAAAGACAGTTTACTAATTTGGACAGGAAAAGGAGCAGAGAACAGAACTGCTCTGCCTCAGCTGCCTTTCTACTCTTGAACTTGCTTTTTCCCCAGTTCTGAGTAATTTCAGGGGATGGGGGAGAATCCTTAAAAATTAATGAAATTAATGAACCGTAAACAAACACTAGGCTTTGGTGCTCTGAAGGCCAGGCCAGCTCACCATCAGGAGGCACCCAGAAGCAAGCACATGGCCAAGAAACACAAGGAGGCGTTCAGCTTCAGACTTAAAAGCACGTCAAGGAAACTGAGGTGTCACTCTTCACGTAGCAGACTGGCAAATATCAGAAACTCGGATACTCACAGAAGTAAGGCACGAGAAAAGAGGTACTAATCCCTACAGACTGGGAATGCAAAGTGGGAGAACCTCTCTGGAAAGTCAATTTAGCAAGGGCTACAAGACTTAGAAAGCATAGAAATCCTTTGATTCGGTAATTACGCTTCTAGAAATCTGCCCTAGAGATACACCTGCAGACACAGAGAGCTATTTGAACTAGGACGTCCCCTAGGACAATTAATCATAAGCATAAAGGACTGGTTAATTCGTTATGGTGCTTCCACTTCTAAATACAGCCAAACTAATAAGAATGCAGGTAGATATTTTTTCTGATATAAAAGATATCCGAACCTAAAGTTGCCAAATACACATGATATGATTCTATTAATAGGAAACAAGAATATGCAAGAAGCCATCAATATTGGTTTTGAACCAACACTCAAATTTTTGTAAGTAAGAATATGCTACTTACAATTTTAAACTCTCAATCATTAACATTTTTTAAAAAAATAAACAATAAGGCTCAGCGCCCATACTCAATGGTTAGGGCACCAGCCACGTACACTGGCGCTGGTGGGTCTGAACCTGCCCCAACCTGCTCAACAACAATGACAACTATAACAAAAACAATAGCCGGGCGTTGTGATGGGTGCCTGTAGTCCCAGCTACTTGGGATGCTGAGGCAAGAGAATTGCTTAAGCCCAAGAGTTTGAGGTTGCTGTGAGCTGTGATGTCACAGCACTCTACTGAGGGCGACACAGCGAGACTCTGTCTCAAAAAAAAAAAAAACCAATAAAATAAATGCTGCTATGCAATGACTTTAAATAAAAATCATTTAAGTGAAAGTAAACAAATGACCTGATCTTTATAAAGCTTTTTATAATTCAAGAGTGATGATCTCAAGTGTACAGTCAATTTCAAATGAGTAAACTTAGTTATTCACTATGAGAAATATGAAGTTATATGTACTTGAAATTTATTACAAATTATCTTTACCCCAACCCTTCTCCAGATGTATTTATAAGCAGGAAACAAAAGGAATATTATAGGTACAAAAGCCTATCCTTATATCCTCTAACTTGCAGGAAAATGGCCCAAGATCTAAATAGTCAATAATTTCCATTACAGATTTTTCAATAGTTTATTGATGATAAGCATACACATTTATACATAATACTTCTCCTGCCTCAGCTTTTTTCACATTTTCCCATTGTATTATTTTAAAATAAAACTTATTTCAGGTAAAAACAAGAAGAAAAAATAAAACTTATTCTAAATTACCATTTTTAAGAATTGAGTATAAGGAAATTTAGTTTTGTTTGTCTAAGAGATAAAGGCACTGACTATAGTTTTCTCAGAATGCTTAGTACTATAAATTCTAATTTCTCACTTCATAAGTGACTACTGTATGTAAAATTACAAAATTACAAAGGTTATGATAAGCACCATTTAGATTGATTTTTCTTGTATTTGGGGTTCTCTAAACACTAAATATTATTAAAGCTGAAAAAGAAAATTTCACAGCACCTTTTAAAGTAAAACATTTTATTTCCATCTTGTTAATTATCCCATAAAATACCAAACTAAAACATTCTTATAGCATCCATTTAAAGCTATACAGGCATAGAAATCAGTCAACTCAAAGAGGCTGCACACTCGAAGCCTGTCCCTTACCAAGGCAAGTCTTTTGAACTCTCCTGACCAGTGGTCTAAAAGCCATGAGAGACTCCACAGAAGGCCCTGCAATCCCTACAGCTTTCTAAGGCACCATCCTTACACCCACATCCCAGTTTTTAGCCTGTGTTTAATCAGAAAGTAGCACGTCTTATAAACTAGGGAAAATCCGTAGGATTACAAGTAGCCGCACACATAGAGCATCACCACTCTATTAAGGAACATACTATTTCTTCTAGTCACCTTAAATTCTGGTCCCTATCGTGTAAAACTGGAGACACAGTCACATTAAGGCCATCCTCATCATCTCTATTCCCATTTATCAAACAGGAGCAAGTGGCAGGAAGCATAAACCTTAGGTTGGCTGAGACTGCTAAGGTCAAGGAATGATGACATGCAGTTGGTTACCTCAATTGTCTATTTGAGAATCAAGCACATCTTAAATTTCCCAGTCAGACGATGGATTCTTCTATTCAAGTGCCTCTTTACATTTTGGTGATTCACAGCTCTTGCAACCAAACAGGACAACAGCTTGAGGGACTGACAAGAGTCCCCACCTGCCAGAACCGTTGATCTCACCCTTTTGCAACTAACCACTCTTCCATTTCCAGCTTGGAAATCACTGATTGAACAGAAAAGGCTAATTCAGAAGAATAATGATTGCCCAGACTTAGCCTGGAGCTTGGCTGCAGGAACCAAAATTTGCCAGAGACGGTCTATCTGCCACTCGTCATCCCACCCTCTCTCTAACTGCTACCTGAATGAAAACACTTTCAAAGACAAATGTTTAAAGACAGACAGTAGTGAGTTATTTCAAAGTTACAGATGGAAGTTCTTGTTCTGTTCTTCCTCCCTCTTACTACTGCACTTGACTAGTCTTAAAAGCAAAAACAGACACCCCCCCCCCCAAAAAAAATCAGACAACAGAGGAATAATGGTGATTAACCAACCTGCACTCAGGCCTAATCTTCCTGTCCACTGCCATGGCAAAAGTAGCCAAAATGGCCATTTCTCAAAGTGAAACCTGGCAAATAACTGATGGAGTCATTTCCCTCCAGAATTTACATATAAAGATTATAAAAAATTGACTAGAAGATAAGGCTCCTTCCATTATGCTGGAATGTTACAGAACCTCGACTTCTCTCTTGGTACATCTAACAGTTAAACTTGAGTAACCAAGAGCTTGTTTAACTCTCCATCTGACCTGCTAGGAGCGATAATTCAACTAGTGTAATGTCTTTTGAGATACGGGCACTTGCTCGGTGAGTGATAACAAAAACTAGCAGAAAAAAGGTAAGCTGAATTGCTAAACAGATAGTGTGCATATACCTCCCCACATGTCCGTAGATCCATCAAGAAAAGTTCACAACATAATTTAAAGCTAACTCCACACACCTCATTTGTGACTCGAAGTGGTCTCATTTGAGCCACTTACCACTTGCATTTAATGCAGGTCTGTTTGAGATTAAAGGCAATTTAAAATTGCAATGCTAACGAGCACTCTATTTCTACAGAAATAGAAGCCAAAGCCCCCAAATCTGAGGTTTTCCCGCAAGTATTCACTTATCTATTAATAACCAAATGGAATGACTTGACTTAGTCATTATCTGATACATGAGGTGGGCCATGATAATGAGATAGTCAAAGATTAAAACTGTGGAAAAGGTAGACAAACCCAAGGTATTCCCCAACTTGAGAGTCTCCAATCAAAACCAAAGAGCCAGTATCATCCCTTTCCTTTCCATGGGCGTTTACATACTAGGCAGCATGCCACACACGGAGGACCGCAGCTTGTGAGCAATGCCAGGTGTGTTCCCTGCCCTTGTGGAACATTCAGAACATCCAGGGTAACACTTATTAGTTGAGCCTCATGGCAGGTGAGATTACTGGGAGGTCAGGAATTGGAGCTTAAAAAGAACAGAGTTAAGTGTGCTGAGTCATTCTTAATTCAGAAGTCCTTTTGAAAAGATCCAGGAGTTCAAAGCCTGAGTAATAAATTTTGCTAGTTTATATGAAAACTACATATATTCCAAGGATACACGTAGGTATACTAACATGTCTCCAAACTGAGAACTGGGCAGTATGCCAACAAACTCGATGATATTCTGGATGATGTTTAAGTCATTTTTTTTAGAAAGGTCGTTGGGTCGTTTTAAGATGGTGGTGACGACTTGGTGCGTACATTACAGTGGTTACAGCACCAGCCACATACACTATAAGTTGGCAGGTTCAAACCCAGCCTGGGCCAGCTAACCAACAATGACAAATGCAACAACAAAAAAAAACAGCGGGGCATTGTGGTGGGTGCCTGTAGTCCCAGCTACCTGGGAGGCTGAGGTGAGAGAATCGCTTGAGCCCAAGAGTTTGAAATTGCTGTGAGCTGTGACGCCACATACTCTACCAAGGGCAACACAGTAAGACTCTGTCTCAAAAAAAAAAAAAAGATGGTGGTGACTAGGACAATTATGGAAAAATTTTAAAATAAAAGCATTCCAGTTTATTAAAAAGAGGGCAAATCCCTTATTTCAGTAAGAACAGTTAATAAGACCTTATGATGTATAAAAACCAAGGAAAAAGCATCCCCTGATTGCAAGTTTTTAGCTATTATGCCTTAAAATTACCGTCATCATTAAACCCTCCACAGTGGCTACAGAGTACTTTGACAGTGGTTGGCAGCAAAAATACGATGCATAATCAAAAATGTGCCATGGACCTCAAAAGGTTAGTACGTTTCTTGGGCCAGAAGCTTGGGCACCCCTTAGAAAATCTGTATGGTAGAGACTGCATTAGTACTTGTTAGTATCTAGAGACCATAGATTTTTACCAGCAGTTGTGAGTTGATAATTGAAGGTAAAAACTACATTATTAAGAGCAGTTTTCTAAGCCCAAACTAGACTAGGACAGCTAAGGAGGTCAAGGCAATGAGGTCATAGTTCTAGATTCCATTTTTTTCCCCACATTGTAAACATCTCCACCTCCTGAGATAACTCTTAACGGTCCTCACATATTCTGAATCCTCCAATTTGACACGAGGGTAGTTTTTATAAGTATTATGTATGGTTATCCACATCTTTCTCTATAGGGACAGATCAAGCTGTGTAGCACAAAGCCTTGATAATCAACACTCACGCTGGAGAAGAGATCGAAAACACAACCACCGGAATACGCCCCAATCCCGGCAGCCGTAGTGGCCCAGAAGAAATATCCCAGCCTTGAGGGCTATACAATGCAGCATTTCTAGTAGTTTCAGCACTGCCTCCCTAGGAAAGAGTACGCTCTGACCGCATCCTAGGAGAACTTCCAACTACTCCAGTGCGTGTTTAGCCAACTGAGTACACAGGCAATGCACTGCGAGAAAGGGAGGGCGCTGGCTTGTTTGCAAAACCTGTCATTTCCTTTTGGAAAAGCAGCGCCTGCCCAGGTTTTCCCTGATTCCAAGCGAGCTAAGCTCCCAGGCTTTCTCCGCATCAGCAAGACGGCGTCTGCCGGAGCCGCTGCCGCAGGACTAGGTACCAACCCGCTCGCTCAGCCGTAGCTGGAATCAAGGGCAGCACGCGGCGGGGAGCCCGAGGGCGGCCAGGCCGTCGAGCTCCACCTGCGATCCTGGCCCTAAAGCTGACTTTCCTCATCTTGGATGTGGGGGTCCATTTCGGAGCTCCAGGCGCTGGCCCGTGGTCAGCTCTCCACGGAAGCCCCCCACCCCCAAACTCCCGCTGTTCTCCCGCCCCGGGCTGGAGCGCTCCCACCGGAAGAGTATGGAGAAGCTCGGCAGCCGTGGGCAGGGGCGGATTTTATTACTGCGGATGGCGCAGTCGCCTCCCCAGGAGACCCACGACAAAGCTGCAAGCCCCTGGCCGCGCTCACTGCGGCTCTGGCCTCGCCCCGGCGCAAAAGACCTGAAAGAGGGGATCGCGCTTTCGAGTTTGCAGATGCGCTGGACCGGCCGGGAAGTTCTCGCCGGTGGAAATCAGAGGGACCCGACGCCCCCGCCTCCCCGGCGCAGGTGGTCCGAAGAGCCCGTACCTTGGTGGCTGGGTCCGCCGCGGCAACGCCGGAGTCCGCGGCCGTGTCCAGCGCCGCCTCCGCCGTGGGGCCGCCGCCGCTGGGCTCGGGCTCAGCCGGCGTGGCGCCCCCCGCCTGGGGCTGCTCCGGGTTCTGCTGCTCCGCCGAGCTCCCGGCGCCCATGGCTCCTCAGCGCTCCTCCCGCGCTCAGCCGCCGGGTTACGCCTTCCCCAAATTGCAGGGACGCCGGCTAGAGCAAGAAGACGCGCGCCCGCGAGATCCCAAGAGCGCCTTCCTCCGTCACCGTCCTCCTTAGAACGCGCCCAGCCTGCGAATGAAGGAGACGCGCTCGCGGCAAACTCCTTAAAAGAAAAGGGGGGGGAAAAAAAGCCACCTCTGAGCCTCCGCCCCCTCCCCCTGGCTTCCCTCGCCTCATCACATGAGCACAGCCCAGACACGCCTTGCAGCAGCATCTCCCCCCAGGCTGCTGGGACCGGAGGCGCCGCGCTGCGTCCAGCCAGCAGCGCACCCGGCCCCCAGGGCGCTTCCTGACCCTGAAAGGGGACAAAAGCTGCGGGGACCACCCCGGCCTGCAGAAGATGGGGGGACGGCCAGAAAGAGGGGGAGCAAAAAGCCTCCTAGGGACATTGGATTAGCTGGGGTGTATTAAATGATTGCTAACCCAAGGCGAGGGCTTCTGCAGCCGCTGACTTCCAACTCGCCCAGGAGTGAGCCCGATCCCCCGCTTGCTCGCCTTCAGATGGCGTTTGACTCTAAACATTTGTTCCTGCCTCCTTCCCTTGGGCAGGAGAAAGGCAAGCACTCCTTAGCCCCTCCGGACTGTGACCATATTTGGGCACCTCACGTGCCAGGAGCAGGGAAGCGAGAGGTTAATTCAGTCAAGCGACGGGTGAGGTGGGCTTGGCGGCCCCGAGCTCCCCATCCTCCGGAACAAGTGATGTCAGCCGATGCCATAGCCAATGCTGGCTGCCCCCCTTCACTGGGGGAAATGAGGCTGTTACCGGAAATGTGCCTGTCCTTCTCCGAGGGCCTGCTGGCCGAGCTTACCCCTCCAGGCCACTTCTCAGGGCGATGCTGAGACAGGATGGCACGGAGTTGTGCCTTTGCCATCAGTGTTTCTCCATGAAGACCTTAATGGCAGCCTAATGGCTCGCGTTCTTTCCTCTCGTATTATATTATTTAATATAATATTTATTATATGGACATCGCAGGCAGTCCAATAAATATTTAAAATAAAATTTTAGATGGGGTATTTGGCACATAAGCATGAAAGTGCTGAAACTGAAAAGACAAAATTTATCCCAGTTGTAACTGGCAACCGTGTGCCTCAGTTTTCACAAATAATTGGAATTACTATTAAAAATGAAGAAACTTTTGGAATAGTGACGCTAGATTCCAGATGAACATCCCATACCCAGATTTAGGACAATTTAGTAGAGAGTTGATGTAAGTCGTGTAGTTCAGCACTAGAATTCTTCGTGCCTAATTAATTAACTCCAGGAATTCTAATGGTCCCTTGGGAACTGTAGGTTAGTTATCTAGCATCAAACTTGTTCTCTGAAGTAATCGTTTTTATTGGAAGGACTACACAAAGGCCAAATCTTCTGGACTTTATCCCTTAAGAACAGTATGTTTGCAAAATACTTGGTTTAAGAATTTGTACACATTTCACCTGTTTTGACTTAAATTTTGACTACTTAGAAGAACACTAGAATTCTTATTCTGCACCAGGCACTGTCAAAGCACTTTGCATATATAATCACATATAATCTTTAAAAATAACCTCATGGGTTGGCGCCTGTGGCTCAGTGAGTAGGGTGGTGGCCCCATATACCCAGGGTGGCAGGTTAGAATCTGGCCCCAGCCAAACTGCAATAAAAAAAAATAGCAGGGCATTGTGGCAAGTGCCTGTAGTCCCAGCTACTAAGGAGGCTGAGGCAAAAGAATGGCCTAAGCCCAAGAGCTGGAAGTTGCTGTGAGCTGTGATGCGACAGCACTCTACCAAGGGCGGCAAATTGAAACTCTGTCTCTAAAAAAAAATAATAACATAACTCCTTGGTATAGACACTGTGATTCTCATTTTACCAATGGCGAAGGTGAAGGTAGGTAGGCCCAGAGAAATGAAATCCTGTGCTCGAAGTCTCCCAGCGAGTAAAAAGAAAACCAAGGAGTCCAATCTGCCCCTGACCTAAAAGCTCACACCTAGTCACTGCACAGCACTTCTTCCCCTTCCGTGAGAAGCTTTAACCTATACTCTCTTCTCTCAGTTAGTAAAGAGGCACTTGGACCTTATTTAGGATGTTAAAAGCTGAAAATGCTGACAAAGCCTATTTGAGAATGATTAATGTCAGCACATTTGAAAATGTATCAACTAAGTAGTACAAATGCTATCAAAATTTTCCTGTTCTGTGCGATTAGATTTATTCCATTCTTGGGAAATTCTTAACAAAGCTTTTCACATCTACTGGCCTTTAAAGGTTTCTTTTTTTTCTCCAATGGATACAATCAAGTTGGAGCTTGTTTAGAAAGGATTACAAGGTCAAGCTAGCAGTACACAACCCGCATTCAACTGCTTACATTAGCAGTTGCTTGCTTTATGCCTATTTCCCAAACTATGTAAATGTTCATATTATTTGTAAAAAATAAAATCTTATTTTAAAAGATGTCCACATTCTACTTCTATTCTGCCTGAAACAGCTCCAAGACAAAGGGATATTAAGAATGACAGGCTGAGCTGGGTGGTGCAGTGGCTCCAGCCTGTAATCCTAGCACTCTGGGAGGCCAAGGTAGGAGGCTCACTTGAGGTAAGGAATTTGAGACCAATCTGAGCAAGAGTGAGACCCGATCTGTAACTAAAAATAGAAAAAATCAGCAGGGAAGATGGCAGGTGCCTGTGATTTCACCTACTTGGGAGTCTGAGGCAAGAGTATCATTTGAGCCCAGCAGTTTGAGGTTGCAGTGAGCTATGACAACACCACTGCACTCTAGCTGAGGTGACAAGAGTCAGATTCTGTCTCAAACCCCTTTAAAAAAGAACAGTAGTCTCCTTTATAGATTCACACAAGCACATACATAACCATGTTTGGTTTCTGGACTAGCCAAAGGATCCTTTCTACTTTTATTATAGACTAGAGAGTTAATCTTTGTTGAGTTATATTTGTTAGAAAAAAAGTAGTTCTGTTATTAATTATCCCTAATAATGAGATATCCCAACCTTGGATATGCTACTGAGTACTTCAAAATGTTAAAAAATTCATTAATTCATTCATTCTATTTTTTCTTTCAACACACATTTATTGATTGCCCATTATGTGCCAAGCTCAAAGTTACTACTGGGCCTCCTACTCAAAGTTCTAAATCAGGGATGTCTAACATTCGCCGTGGGACTGCATGCTGATTTTGTGAGGGCTTTTTTTGCTTCTCTGTGGTGTCAGATTTCATGAAAAGTACACATAGACTTTTTTATTTTGCTAATCAACTTTCCTTAGCGTTTTGTGTATTTTCTTTTAATTTTTTTTTTTTTTGAGAGAGTTTCACTTTGTCATCCTTGGTAGAGTACCATAGCATCATAGCTCACAGCAACCTTTAACTCCTAGGCTCAAATGATCCTCTTACCTCAGCCTCACAAGTAGCTGGGACTACAGGCACCTGTCACAACACCCGGCTACGTTTAGAGATGGGCTTTTGCTCAGGCTGGTCTAGAACCCATGAGTTCAGGCAAACCACCTGCCTTGGCCTCCCAGAGTGCTAGGATTACAGGCATGAGGCACCTCTCCTGGCCATGTTTTGTGTATTTAATGTAAGACCCAAAACTGCTTATTCTTCCAATGTGCAACAGAGAAAAAAAGACTGGAATCAATCAAGGCACTAAAGTTTTCTGGGGCTTTGTAGATGTCTTCAGAATGACTTGGATTGGCATCTGGGGTGGTGGGAAGCAGCTGTTCTGTTTACTGCTACACAGTCCCAGGCTGCCAGTTACCCTGACTTCTTACCAGCTTTGTCTCTCTCCTCCAAACAGCCAGGCGCAGGTGTCCCCCCACATCCTCTCCCATGGGGCAGTTGTTGCCATGAAAGGGTAAATTCTCTCATAAAAACAGTTTGAGATTTCTCAAAAACAAATACATGTTGCCAGTATAGCAGGCTAAACTGGTACTTATTTATGTTCTCCAGAAAGACTAGTAACAGGTTTACCAATAAAATTTAGTCATCATAGGCATCTTGTGCACGCACTGAAACATTTTCCAATATTCCGTTAAGAAATTCACAATGTCAAGCATTTTCAACTGAGTTAATACACCCTCTTCAAAAAGCAATAATAATTACAATTAATAAAACAATTTAAAACCCACACTTAACCCTACTCCAAATGTTCATTCTCTGGCTACAAAGCCTTCAGGCAATTTCACTGAGCCTGGCAATTTTTCACCCTTAAAATTACTTTGCTCATCACGTTTTTTGTTTTCCCTAAAATGAAAATCCTACTTCTTTCCGAAGCAATTGTTTCAGATAGCAAAGAAGCAAATCTTTGCTATCTGATAGCAAATCAGATAGCAAAAGATAGCAAATCAGGGCGGCGCCTGTGGCTCAGTGAGTAGGGCGTCGGCCCCATATACCAAGGGTGGCGGGTTCAAACTCTGCCCCAGCCAAACTGCAACAAAAAAAAACAGCTAGGCACTGTGGTGGGTGCCTGTAGTCCCAGCTACTTGGGAGGCTGAGGCAAGAGAATTGACTAAGCCCAGGAGCTGGAGGTTGCTGTGAGCTATGACATCACAGCACTCTACCTAGGGTGACAAAGTGAGACTGTGGCTCAGTAGGTAGGGCTCCGACCCCATATACTGAGGGTGGCGGGTTCAAACTAGGCCCTGGCCAAACTGCAACAAAAAAATAGCCAGGTGTTGTAGCAGGCGCCTGTAGTCCCAGCTACTTGGGAGGCTGAGGCAAGAGAATCACCTAAGCCCAGGAGTTGGAGGTTGCTGTGAGCTGTGTGATGCCACAGCACTCAACTGAGGGCGATAAAGTGAGACTCTGTCTCTACAAAAAAAAAGAAAAAAAGAAATTTATTGCTTTGGGGTTAAATATAAAGCTAGCTACTTTTATATCAGTTTCAGTTACCAAGATTTAAGATTAGTTCCTCATTCAAATTCAAGATTACTCTAAAGTAACAAAGGAGAGACTTGAACCAAGATAGAGGAAATGTGAAGAAGGAATTTCTCAGGATACATTTTTAGAAGCTTCCAGAAGGTATGTGGAAGGTATCTTCATTCCAGGGTAGATGAAGTTATCATAATCCTAACAATTTCAATTACCTTCACAAATTCTACAAAAGGTCCTAAAAGTGTACCACATTTAAAAAATATATATTGTAATGTATTAATTCAATCCGCTTTTACTGCGTTGAGTGCCACACAAAATGCTTGGGACTTGTAAAGTTAGAAACTTTAGTTTCATGGCCAGTCATGGTGGCTCATTCCTATAATCCTAGCACTCTGAGAGGCCGAGGCAAGAGGACCCCGTGAGGTTGTGAGTTCAGTAGCAGCCTGAACAGAGTGTGATGCCATCTCTACAAAAAATAGAACAATTAGTTTTATAGTCCCAACTAGTCAAGAGGCTAAAGCAGGAGTATCACTTGAGCCCAGGAGTTTTAGGTTGCCATGAGCTAGCTATGTTGATGCTAAAGGGACAGAGCAGGACTCTGCCTCAAAAAAAAGAGAGAGGGATGTGTTCTAATTAAATAAATAAGAGAAAGAGGGAAGGAAATTTGGGTTTCCTAAACCAACGTTGCTTACTCAAAAAATATTATAGAGACTTACATTGTACATTACAGAGATATGTTCCACTATCAACTTGAATCCCTTTGTGAATTTTTTTTTGTTTGTTTGTTTTTTGAGACAGAGCCTCAAGCTGTCCCCCTGGGTAGAGTGCCGTGGCATTACAGCTCACAGCAACCTCTAACTCCTGGGCTCAAGCGAGTCTCTTACCTCCGCCTCCCAAGTAGCTGGGACCAAAGGCGCCCGCCACAACACCCGGCCATTTTTTGGTTGCAGCCGTCATTGTTGTTTGGCGGGTCCGGGCTGGGGATTCAAACCCACCACCTTAGGTGTACGTGGCTGGCGCCTTAGCCAGCTGAGCTATAGGCGCCGAGCCCCTTTGTGAATTTTTAATTGAGGATTTGCTGTGTTTCTTTGATAACAAAAGATACATGTGGTTAGGAACTCCATGGAAAGACCAATGCTTAACCTGAAGAAGAATTATTAAAGTCATTTACACAAAAGGGTGACTATTTCACCCCACTTTGTAGAGCTCCTATTCAAATCTCAGGAGCTGAGGAGCTACATTTCTGGGAAGTGAGCCAGGATTTCCATCAGTTGATTTTTTTTTTTTTAATGATTTCTTGTCACACCCACAAATGCAGTATCTGTAGGAGGAAAACTGTGATAAATCAGAATAAAAGATAAATAGTGAAACTAGATACAATTCTCCTTCTCCCCCTCTTCCCAACATGCTGTAATGTTGCATCATTGGAACATAATTAATTACACGAAAATGACTCCAAAATCTGCAGCTGCTTAGGCTGTTAAATCTATGAAAACTTCAGTATGAAAAATGAAACAATTATTTGGGCATGATGTTATTAATGTCATTGTGCTCTTGAGTTTCTTTGGAAGAAATTATGAGTAAATTACTTGTATTTTACCTTCAATGTGAGAATTTGAAACCAATTATTTCAGAGTGAAATTATGGAGTTTTTTTTTTCTGGGTACAGATAACTTGTTAGTGAAAATAATACCCAGTAAGTGATTACAATATCCAGTATTCCGAACAAGACTTTACAGAACAAATTTCACCATTGGTGGGTGTCAACAGTCCCATAGAATAGTTTGACATAAAAGGAACTACATTCATTTAAAGTTTATGGTTTAGGGCCCACCATAGTGGCTCATGCTGTAATCCAAGCAATCCGGGAAGCCAAGGCGGGTGGATTCCTTGAGCTCACAAGTTCAAGATCAGCCTGAGGAAGAGCAAGACTCCATCTCTAACAGTATCTGGGCATTACAGCAGGCGCCTGTAGTCCCAGATACTTGGGAGGCTGAGGCAAGAGGATTGCTTGAGCCCAAGAATTTGAGGTTGCTGTGAGCTATGATGCCACAGCGCTCTACCCAAGGGCGACAAAGTGAGACTCTGTCTCATAAAAAAGTAAGTGTATGGTTTAAGTTTTGACAAATGTATATATCCTTGAGATCATTACCACGATAATGACCATAACCATTAACCCCTCAAATCTCCCTCTGTGTGCTTGCAATTTCTCTGCCTAGCCTCTCCTAGACCCACCCTGTCTTCCTAGGCAACCACAGATCTGCTTTCAGTCACTACAGATCAGCTTGCATTTTCTAGAATGTTATAGAAAGGGAATCATTCAAGGCCAGGCCCAGTAGCTCAGGCCTATATTCCTAGCAATGTGGGAGGCAGGCATAAGAGTGTGACCTTTAGCCATAGGTTGTGGCCAGCACCTATAGTCTCAGCTACTTGAGAGGCTAAGGCAGGAAGATCACTTGAATCCAGGAGTTTAAGGTTGCTGTGAGGTATGTATGATGCCAGGGTACTCTCTAGCCTGGGCAATAGAGTGAAACTGTGTCTTAAAGAAAAGAAAGAAAATCATTGAGTATATACTCTTCATCTGGCTCTTCTTAGCATAATTATTTTGAGATACATGCATCTTGTTTTATCAACAGCTATAGATGATTTTTACCTATTTTTTCACCTGTTCTACAGTGAATACAGATTGGGCTTTTTCTCCTAGAGTAAAAAGATTTAGGGCTGGGTATAGTGGCTCATGCCTGTAATCCTAACACTCTCAAAGGCTGAGGTAGGTGGAGTTCAAGACCAGCCTGAGCCAGAATAAGACCCCCATCTCTAAAAATAGTTGGTTGGGCATTTGGCAGGTGCCTATAGTTCCATCTACTTGGGAGGCTGAGGCAAGAGGATCACTTGAGCCAAGAGTTTGAGGTTGCTATGAGCTATGACACCATGGCATTCTACTGAAGGCAACAAAGTCTTTCTCAAAAAAAAAAGAAAGAAAAGATTTAGGGTACATGCATAATATATGCATTCAGCCTTGGCTGAATACTGGAATAACCTGAGAGTTTTAGCCAGTACCAATGTCTGGGTTTTAACTGTACAGATTCTGATTTCCTTAGTGCAGGGTGCAGCCTGGGTAGCTGCAGTTGTGAAACTCTCCCTGGATGATGCTAGCAAGCCACTGAGGTGGGGGACCACTGCTCTAGGCCTTGAGATTGAACTGACTTTGTTGATGCTGCCTGGCTTCTGTGTCTCCCCCTGACAGGAGTTAACAGACAATAAACTAATAAACAAGGCTATGACAGAAAAGCAATTTCCTTTTAGCACAGTTTTTTAAGATACTAGGGAAAGGAGTCTATGCTCTGAAACTACCATAATTACACATATTCAACCTGGCCCTTTCAAGGCAATCTATCTACCTGGAAGGGGTCCAAAATAGAGCCTCATGACATAGTGCATTTTGTTTTACAGTGGGAAGATCTTACAATGAGATGACTTTTTTAAAGAAAGTCATGCCAAAGAAAATGATTTTTCTAGTATATAGTTACAAATAAATATATAATGATCTACATGCCATGATCTACTACTTATTATATTCTTAGGCAATAATGTGGCTATGAAATGCTGAACATTTGCTCCCAAGTATGGAATTCAATGACTATAAAAAAAATTAGGTCAGTCAGAACCCACGTGCCTTCGGTCATGAAATAATCAGGCTGTGAACTCATGAACATTTTAACTAGAACAAACTGAGGAGAGTCAGACAACCTGCTCTAATATGCCTTTTGTAATCCTTTAGCTTAAATTCCTAAATGCTTTTAAGATCAATGTAAAATAATTTTACAACAATAAACCTATGTAAATAGTCCTGAATGAATTTTGACAAACGTTCAAAAGCAATTCAATGGAGGGAAGACAGCCTTTCAACGAATGGTCCTGAAGCAATTGCGTATTCATAGGCAGAAAGTTATCCTTGACCTAAATCTCATACCATATAAAATATTAACACAAAATGGATCACAGACTTAAATGTAAAATGTGAAACTACACATTTTTTAGAAAGAACAATAGGAGAACATCTTTGGGAGCTAAGGCCAGGCAAAGAGTTCTTAGATTTGAAAGGAAAAACACAACGCCCCCCCCACACACAAATGATAAATTAGACTTCCTTAAAATAAAAAACTGCTTTTTTTGTTTTTGAGACAGAGTCCCATTTTGTCTGCCTCTCCCAAGGTGCTAAGATTATAGGCCTGAGCTACCGTGCCCAGTCCAGCTTCTTAAAACACTAAACATACCCGCCCCCACAACCCTGCTAAAACCACACAGCTACATGTGACCTCACAGCTGCACTCCTGGAGCTTCACAGACTTACGTTCACACAGGAACCTGCACGGGAGTGCTTATAGCAGCTTTAACATGTTGAGTGGCTAGACAAATTATGGTCTGCCCGTACCAAGAAATATTACTCAATTATAAAAGAAAAAGTATTAATATATGCAATGACTTAGATGAATCTCCAGAAAAACCTCACTAAAAGAAAACCAACAGTCCCCAAGGATTAAATACTGCATGATTCCTCTATATAACAAAATTACAGAAATAAACTGGAAATTAGTAGTAGCCAAGAGTGAAAGAAAAGCAGTGGGTGCAGAGAAGTGGGTGTTGCCAAAAGAAGGCAACAACAGAGATCCTTAGGCAGCACCTGTGGCTCAATGGGTAGGGCGCCAGCCCCATATACCGCGGGTGGTGGGTTCGAACTCAGCCCCAGCCAAACTGCAACAACAAAAAAAATAGCCGGGTGTTGTGGTGTAGTCCCAGCTACTGGGGAGGCTGAGGCAAGAGAATCAAGAGAATCGCCTAAACCCAGGAGTTGGAGGTTGCTGTGAGCTGAGCTGTGACGCCATGGCACTCTACTGAAGGTGACAAAGTGAAACTCTGTCTCTAAAAAAAAGAACGAAAACCAAGAGGGATCCTTGTGGGATGGGAATGTTCTGTGCCCTGACTGTATCAACGTTTGTACCCTAGTTGCGATATTGCACTACATTGTTTGCAAGATGTTACTACTGCAGGAAAACTGGGTGAAGGGTTTGTGAGATCTCTGTCTCTTTCTCTTCTCTGTGTTATTTCTCACAACTTTATGGTAACTCTACAGTTAACGCAAAATGAAGAGGTTTATTGTATACGGAAGAATGGCACAACCAGGCGCACTGGCTCACACCTGTAATCTTAGCACTCTGGCAGGCTGAGGCAGGTGGATCACCTGAGCTCAGGAGTTGGAGAGCAGCTATTCAGGAGGCTGAGGCAAGAGGATCACTTGAACCCAAGAGTTTGAGGTGGCTGTGAGCTAGGCTGACACGTGTACTCTACCTGGGGCAACAGATTGAAACTCTGTCTCAAAAAAAAAAAGAAAGAAAGAAAAAGGGCCAGGCACAGTGGCTCATGCCTGTAATCCTGGCTCTCTGGGAGGCTCAGGAAGGTGGATCACCTGAGCTCAGGAGTTCAAGACCAGCCTGAGCAAGAGCAAGACTCCATCTTTAAAAAAAATAGCTGGACATTATGGCGGGTACCTGTAGTCCCAGCTACTCAGGAGGCTGAGGCAAGAGAATGGCTTGAGCCCAAGAATTTGAGATTGCTGTGAGCTATGACACCAAGGCACTCAACCCCAGAGTGACGGAGTGAGACTTGATCTAAAAAAAAAAAAGACAAAATATATATTTTTAGATGTCTATAATAAAGGTCCAAGATTCGTTTTTTTACTTGGCTTATAGCCTCCTCAACTTTCCAGTGTCTTTGACTTACCCTTTAAAACTAAACCAAATTAGAAGTCAACTATATTAATAGGTTGGAATTGTTGTTTTGCTTGTAAGCTTGTTAACTCTGAAACAATCAGATTTGATAAAATACAGAAACAACTGGATTCCTGACTCTGCCCTGCTATGTAAATACCCTCCTTCAACTGCCGGGCTTCATCTTGCCAATAAAGTAGCACACCCACCTATAACCTTCCTGGCCACTATCACTTCCAAATTCTCCTGCTTCAGAAGGGCCTGAGAAGAACCAGATCAACAACAAATGAAGCAAGGGCAGCAAGGGGCTGGAGATCAGGGAAGAGGAACGTGTAGACTACAGAGCAGCTCAGGGGCCCTGTCTGTCTGCCCCTCTCACCAGCGTTTTGCATGGCTTGGGTCTGGAAAAGATACATTGGAATCTAACAGTATCACGGAGATGTGCCCAGAGTCAGATAAAGAGACAAAGAGAGGAGGGCACTTGGGGGTTAAAAATGTTAATTTTCCAGGATAAATTTAACTGGAACAAAATTGAAGATGGTTCATATTTTCTGAATTAAAAAAAAATCTGCCTCTTCTTATGGCCTATATTTAATAACAGCTATTATCTATTCACTTGCCTATAAGCATTTGCAATGCTCAGGGTAATGCAGCAAGGCACTCTCTAAGATTAACACATTAATAACCTTTTTATCATCATATTTTTTTTAAAAGGTCCAGGAATGATCAAGCTCTCAGCACATGGTGTTCGCTGATACAAGAAGTCGATCTTTGAGCAGGATGAGACTCAGGTCCCGCCAGTGGAGCTAGACCTATCCCGAAATGCATCTATGTGGGAGGAGTTTTGATTTCCCCCAGTTCATTGTATTCGAGTACAATGGTTTCCAGATACTTTGGAGGTGCACGGAGAAAAATTCCATCTTGGCCTCTCCTCCGTGAAATGGTATGCCTAACTCTGGTGTCAGGGAGGAGAGGTAAGAGGATATCAAATGTTACTGTAAACCTCTCCTCTAGACTTTCAGAGATTTAAGAGGTTTAAATAGCTCATCGGGCCAGTCTGAGGAGGAAGACAGGTGAACTTTCTCCACTCATGAAAAGAAATGGCCCAAACAACTTATTCGCCTTGTGTCTCTGGCTCCAAGAATTCTTTCAGATCCAGGGATGGGCTTGTTCTGAACAAGCTAGCAATTGAGTTAAAGAATGATTATGATTGAACAATTCCCCCCATCCTAACACTGTTTCTCTCAGTACAAGTAAGCAAGAGCAAGTTCCTTTAAATGTATTGTTATTATGCAAAAGCTCAAAACCACTGTAGATTATTAGGGTTTCTTCCTTCCTACCAAGCCTTTGTAGGGATTCAAGAAATTGTTTGGAGCTGCTAATAATGTTTTTAAACTTGGCCTTTGAGTTCTTTCCTAAACCTGCAAAGTTTGAGTCACTGCCTGTGTCTGTCTGTTTTTCTGGCCTCTACTTTTGCTGTGGAAGCTGCTGTTAGGATTTGGAGTACCTATCTGTGCCCACCCTGCGCACAGCACCCACATCCTCCTCCCTTCTGTTCAGACCTATACAGCCCTGCTAATCGGGGAGAGACTGCTGTGGGGAAACCTACCCCACGGCTTCTTTGCCTGTCCTGGTGCCTCTACCAGCTTAAGTCAAGTGTGCTGGAGCCCTCAGACATTTGTCTCTTTGTGGGGTGGGATGAGGGTGTTAGAGGACCGGACTGGCCTGCTTGGGGCAGGGCCAAGGCCAACCTGGTTTCTCTCTTGATAAACCTGACATATTTTAAACCAGTGCATTGTCTTTTTATTCTGGTTTTGTTTGGAGGGGAGAAGGTGGGTAGGAGAGTTGACTATGAAATAGGAAAATTAAACAATGTGTTAAGCCAGGTGTGGTGGCATACACCTGTAGTCTCAGCTACCCCGGAGGCTGAGCCAGGAGGATGTCCTAAGCCCAGGAGTTTGGGGCCAGCCTGGGCAACATAATGAGATCCCATATTTAATTAAAAAAAAAATAAACTTTGAACAGTATGATTTCTTTCATCGGCTATTGCAGAGGTTTTAAAAATTATGTCATTGGCTGGGCGTGGTGGCTTACGCCTGTAATCCTAACACTCTGGAAGGTCGAGGTGGGTAGACTGCCTGAGCTCATGGGTTCGAGACAAGCCTGAGCAAGAGTGAGACCTCCATCTCTAAAAATAGCTGGGTGTTATGGTGGGCATCTGTGGTTTTAGTTACTTGGGAGGTTGAGGCAAGAGAATTGCTCGAGCCCAGGAGTTTGAGGTTGCTGTGAGCTTTGATGCCATGACATTCTACCAAGGGTGACATAATGAGACTCTGTCTCAAAATATAAAATAAACTAAGTATGGGACAGACAACTATGTATAGTGCATATTGCTTGATAATGACAATAAACAGGTATGTTACTGGTTTATGCATTTACTCTATTATACTTTGTATTGTGATATTACATGGTACTCCTTCTACTTATTAAAAAAACAAGTTAACTATGAAACAACCTCAGGCAGGTCCTGTAGGAGACATTCCAGAAGCAGACATTGTTGTTACCAGGGATGATAGCTTCAAGCACGTTACTGCCCCTGAAGACCTTCCCGTGGGACAAGATGGGGAAGTGGATGACATGATACTGATGATCCTGACCCTAGGTAGGCCTAGGCTTGTGTGTTATCTTTTAAAGCCTAAAAAAGGCTTTAAAAATAAAATTTAAGGCTCGGCGCCTATAGCTCAACCAGCTAAGGCGCCAGCCACGTACACCTAAGGTGGCGGGTTCGAATCCCCAGCCCGGATCCGCCAAACAACAATGCTATGTCTTATTTTATCAGAGTTGGATTAGGTATATGTGGCTGGTGCCTTAGCTGCTTAAGCCACAGACACCGAGCCTCATTTTTTTTTTTTTTAGTTGATGGAGTATACAATGAAAAAGGCTGGCAACTACTTTGCTAAAGGCAAAGAATATCAGTCTTATTCAGTCAAGTCCACAGAAAAGGACTTGCACTTTATAACCAGAAATTCATTACTGGCATTAGTAGCTTGTTGTTAATTTATTCACACATCCCACAACTCCTCGGGTGTCAGACCATATTTTTATTTGCCTGTGGTCTAGCACAGTCCTTAACAGGGTGACAAGAGTTGTTAATGGAGGGGTGACCTGGGTTGTTGGGAGGGTTCAGAGGTATGGAGAGGGGACTGTTCACAAGTTAGTTTGCCGGATTTTGAATCATGGTCAGCCCAATGGTGGCTGTGTGACTTTGGGCAAGATAGTCAACCTCTCTGTGCTTTGGTTTCCTCGACTGTACGGTGAGGATGTTATTAATACCTTCTTGATGAGGTCATGAGGAACAGAGGTGAAGATACACATAAAAGATTGAGAACAGTAGCTGGCACCTAGGAAGTATTTCCAAAGCCCAATTTCTTCATCCTCAGTGTAGTGGCCATCAGTTATTTATTTATTTATTTAGACACAGAGTCTCAAGCTGTTGCCCAGGTAGAGTGCTATGGCATCATAACTCACAGCAACCTCCAACTCTTGCCTAAGTTTTTCTATTTTTAGTAGAGACAGGGTCTCTCTTTTGCTCAGACTGGTCTCAAACTCCTGAGTGAACTCAAGCCATCTACCTACATCAGCTGTGAGCCACCATGCCTGGCTGCCATTAGACTTTTTGACTATATATTCCATCAATTAAAAAAAGAATCATTCATCTGCAATATATATACTCGTGATTATTTTTATTTATAAAAATATATATATTTTTTGAGACAGAGTCTTACTTTGTGGCCTTGGTAGAGTACTGTGGCATTATGCATAGCTCACAGCAATCTCAAACTCTTGGGCTCAAGCGATCCTCTTACCTCAGTCCCCCGAGTAGCTGGGACTACCAGCACCTGCCACAACACCTGGTTACATTTAGAGGCAGGTCTTGCTCTTGCTCAGGCTGGTCTGGAACTCCTGACCTCAGGCAATCCACCTACCTCAGCTTCCCAGAGTGCTAGGATTACAGGCATGAGCCACTGTGCCCAGCCTAGTGATTATTTATTATATAATATATTCTTTCCATCAATTCAAAATTTTGAGCATTAGTGCTAGGCAGCAAAATGCTGTCTTACTTTATCAGAGTTGGACTATGTGCTCAACCCTGGTGTCACTCCTGAGATCAAAGGCTTCGTCTTTCATCTTGGATGCTACCTGATATGATGGGTGCTGAAGCCCTCTGCCATAGCCAGGCAAGAACTGATACTACAAATAGTCATGAGAGTGAGCTTGGAAGAGAATTTTTCAGCTTCAAATGAGCTTTGAGCTGGCAGAAACCTTGGCTGAAAGCTTGAATGCAGTCTCATGGGTGACCCTGAGCCAGGACCACCCAGCTAAGCCGTTTCTGGGTTCCTAAGCCTTAGAAATGGTGAAATAATAAACATTTGGTATTTTAAAGAATGCTACGTGTTTGTGTTCGGAGAATAAATTACATGTAAATTTTCAAGAGCAAAGATTTTCAGATGTTTAATAAAGATGACAGTGATAGATTCTTCTCGTGATGATTAGCAAATACATATTCCCAGTGTCACTAGACCTATCTGAGCTGAGGCCTCAGAATTTGCCATGTCATGGTTAGGCTCAAAGCACATTCTGCAAAGCTGCTGCACGTCTCGAATTCCTGACAGGATTGGAATCGAGCTCTCAGAGGCGGATGCGTGAGTAGGAAATGAGTTCATTAAATGCAAGCAGAGACACAGAACAATTTCACCCAAAGACGTTGCTACAAACAGAACCTGTACAATGACCACAGAGGCAAAATTAGACAATTGCACGTTCAGATAAAAACCCAGGAGGTGCTCAGCTCAAACCTACTTAAATAGAACTGTCGGTAAAATGGCTTTTTCCTTACACTCAGGTTTTTGGACAGGCTCCAGAATCTCAGAAGATGACATTAAAATATTACCCACAGGCCAGGCATGGTGGCTCATGCCTGTAATCCTAGCACTCTGTGAGGCGGAGGTGGGTAGATTGCCTGAGCTCACAGGTTCAAGACTAGCCTGACCAAGAGCAAGACCCTGTCTCTAAAAATAGCTGGGCGTTGTGGTGGGCACCTGTAGTTCCAGCTGCTTGGGAGGTTGAGGCAAGAGAATCACTTAAGCCCGAGATTTTGAGGTTGCTGTGAGATACGATGCTATGGCATTCTACCAAGGGCAACAAAGTGAGACTCTGTCTCAAAAATAATAATAAATAAATAAATAAATAAAACGCTACCTATATTTCAGGGGCCAGGTGTCCTGGCTCAGCACTTATAATCTCAGCACTTTAAGAGGCAGAGGTAGAAGGATTGCTTGAGGACAGGAGTTCAAGACCAGCCTGGGCAAAAAGCAAGACCTCTGTCCACAAATAATAATAATAATAATAACAATGAGACGAAGAAGAAACAGCAGCTGGGTACACATATACCTGTTATAGTCCCATCTACTCCAGAGGCTGAGGCAGGAGGAGTTTTTGAGCCCAGGAGTTGCAGGTCGGGGCCCCTGTACTCTAGTCCCTGTGACAATAGAGACCCTATAGTCTAAAAACAAAAAAACACAACTTATTTTCACACCTACTAGTTCTGAATGAAAATTTTATATCGGTCTTTGGGGGGGAGCAAATTACATGTACATTTAAACACTGAAGTTTAATGTGAAATAATCTTCGGATCTGACGATGTCTCCCTGGAGGCTCGGGAGGCCTTGGAACAGCAGCAGAGAAAGGCGCACGGCCCACTGTGGAAGGAGTGGTGTCGATGAGCACGATACCTGCGGTAAGGAAAATCAGTATTTCTAAAGGACACACTAAGTTGCCTTAAAGATAAGAGTAGGTCTCTCTGGTCTGCGTGAGATTTTCACCATGCTGAGAATTTGAGGAGATACATTTTTAGAACCACAGAGTATAGCCTAAAAGGATAGTGACTCCAGGTTATGACACTTTTTGGCACTACGATCTTTACTAGTGGCTAGTCCCCTTTTTTTCCCTCATAGTGGAATTAAATTTTCTCTTATATGAAATGATTTTTTTTTTTTTTGAGACAGAGTCTCACTCTGTTACCCTGGGTAGAGTGCCCTGGCATCATAGCTCATAGCAACCTCAAACTCCTAGGTTCCAGCCTCAGCCTCTTGAGTAGCTGGGACTACAGGCGCCTGTCACAACACCCAGCTAGTTTTTCTCTTTTTAGTGTGTGTGTGTGGGGTCTCACTCTTACATAGGCTGGTCTTGAACTCCAGAGCTCAGGTGATCCACCAGCCTCCGCCTCCCAGAGTGCTAGGATCACATGGTCAAATGACTTTTGACAAGGGTACTAAGACATTCAATGGAAAAAAGATAGTCCTTAGACCTTTTTTTTTTTTTTGAGACAGAATCTCACTTTGTCACTCTCAGTACAGAGCTATGGCATCATAGCTCACAGCAACCTCAAACTCTTGGGCTCAAAGGATCCTGTTGCCTCAGCCTCCCAAGTAGCTGGGACCACAGGCACCTGCCACAACACCCAGCTATTTTTAGAGATAGAATCTCGCTCTTCTCAGGCTTGTTTTGAACTCCTGAGCAAGGGACCCTCTTGTCTCGGCCTCCCAGAGTGCTAG
>CAUYTI010041532.1:0-17239 GCA_963575145.1 Galago senegalensis
CCAAACATCACCTTACAAGAAAGATATTTGTACCAGAATGTTTATTGCAGCCCAATTCATAATTTCTAGGTCGTGGAAAAAACCCAAGTGCCCATTGACCCAAAAATGGATTAATAAATTGTGGTATATGTACACTATGGAATACTATGCAGCCCTAAAGGAAGATGGTGACTTTACCTTCTTCATGTTTACATGGATGGAGCTGGAAAATATTCTTCTTAGCAAAGTATCTCAAGAATGGAAGAAAAAGTATCCAGTGTACTCAGCCCTACTATGAAACTAATTTATAGCTTTCATAGGAAAGCTATAACCCATTTATAGCCCAAGAATATGAGGAAAGGGGAGTGGGGGAGGATGGGTGGAGAGGGAGTGATTGGTTCATTCCTATGGTTCATCTTATAAGGGTACATGTGTATCTTTCTAAATGTAGAATATAAATGTCTTAATATAATAACTAAGAAAATGGCATGAAAGCTATGTTAACCAGTTTGATGAAAATATTTCAAATTGTATATAAAAACAGCACACTGTACCCCATGACAATATTAATGTACACAGCTATGATTTAATAAAAAAAAACACTATCCTTTGATTCATTCTTTATTCTACAATAGAGGTGATCTCCCCAATTTGTAAAACATAGAAGAAGGCCAAGTAGACCCAGGTACTATATACCTCCTCCACAAAAAAGAATCAGAATAGTAAGTAAACACATTTTCAAATAGATTGTCTAGAAGAGTATGTTAGTGTTCATCAGAGAAGTGATGGGAAGCATGAAAAGTAAGTAAAGAGAGCATTTAAGTCAGCTTACACAGCTGGGGACTGGCTGAGAGCTGGGAGAAGCTCCTGCATGTAAGGAAAGAGTAAGAGATAAATCTCCAGAGCTTCACACTCCATATTTTTTTTTTTAATTTTTTGGGAGAACTCACTTTGGTCTCAGGCCTAACATAAGGAACTTCCTAGAAATTGCAGAGTCATTACTGCAGAAAGAGAACCCATAAGAAATCCTATAGTGATCTAAGCCTAGCACACCTCCACGTGGGCACCATGCTGATAGCCTAGACACCAGGGATCTACAGACATGGCTTCTGCCACTGAGCTGCTCTGAGGAAGGAGAGAGAAGGCTGGGGGCACCTGTACAACACTGGGAAGGCCCCTACAACATGTGCTGCAGGCTGCTGTTGAGACTGAGACATAAGTGAACTGCATTGCACTTCCCCACATCTTCTTACAATGCTGGCCTGGAATGGTCTCCATGTCTCTGGTGAGAGCCCATAGCTAGTGCCATTTTGACAGTTGAGCTGTGCCCCTGTCCTCAGGCCAAGTTTGAGTGATTTGGCTGCAGCTACCACTAGGCTGGGAAGGGATAAGAAAAACTGAACTCTTCTAAGGACTGCTAGGACTATATCCATCACTCCACCATGGATGGCTATGAGACTACAGACTATCCCACCTAAGTCATTGCTATTACCAGCAACACCAACACAGACCATTTAGTACTCAGGGCATTCTCCACCATCACTACCATCATCACCCACATCACATTAACTGCCTAGGGGATGTGGACCTGTCCACACACCTGGCTAGTGCTCCAGCTAGTGTCTGAGAAACACAAGACAAGTCCCCAAACTTTGGCATCCAGTATCCACCAACTCCAAGGCTATCACAAGCTGCTCTGAAACCAAAAAAAATGGGCATACTTGGTTGAGTGCTTCACCAATAAGGCCCAAAGACTAGCTCAGTTGGTGTCCAAGTATCCAACAAAACTTCATCAGAGCTTCAAATAATAAACACACAGTAAACCATTAGGAAAACCACAGATACCACAGATGCTATGTATTGATAAAGAAATGATAATGAAGATCACACTACTGCGGGCATCCAAACCCAAACCAAATAGTCCTAAACAACCAATAATATAAATACATATTCCAGAAGAAATTATCATCTATAAAAATCTACAAAAGCAATTCAAGACATTGGAAGAAATGACTGCTACACAAGATTCTCAAATATCAATGGAGGATACAGAAACACAAAAAGGTGAGTATATGACACCACAAAAATATTACAACAGTTATCCAGGGACAGCTCCCAATCAAAAAGAACTAATTGTGGGCAGCGCCTGTGGCTCAAAGAAGTAAGGCACCAGCCCTATATACTGGAGGCGGCAGGTTCAAATCTGGCCCTGGGCCAAAAACTGCAAGAAAAAAACAAACAAAAAACCCCACAACTCATTGAAATACCAGATAAAGAATTCAAGATATTGATTTTAAACAAGCTCAATGAGATGCAAGAAAAATCTGAAAACCAATACAAAGAAATCAGAAAATCAGTTATGGATATGAATGAGAAATTTACCAATGAGACAGATATCGTTAAAAATCTTAGAAATTCTGGAACTGAAAAACTCACTAAAGGAATTATAAAATACATTTGAAACCTTCAATAATACACAAGAACAAGCAGAAGAAAAATATCTCAAACTTAAAAGACAGGCCTTTTGAAATGTTCCAGTTAGACAAAAATAAGGAAAAATGAATAGAAAAGAATGAACAAAGCCTTTGAGACATCTATTACAAATTTATTTAAAGACTACTCTTACAAATTATTAGTATTTTCAAGGGGAAGAGCAATCAAAAAAATTAGAAAACCTATTTAAAAAAGGAACCAATCAAAATGGCCACAATCAACAGGAAAGTCAGACATCAGATACAGGAGACCCAGTGAAGCCCCAGCACACATTTCACAAAGGATTTTACCATGGCATATTCTAATCAGAATTCTTAAAGTCAACATAAAAGAAAGAATATTAAAATTAGCAAGAGAAAAGTGTAGAGTCATCTATAAAGGAAACCCCATCAGACGAACAGTGGACTTCTCCGCAGAAACCTTATAGGCTGGAAGAGAAAGAGATGATATTTTCAAAGTGTTGGGCAAAAAACCTCCCCAAACTGTCAGTCAAGAATTTTATATCCTGCCAGAATAAACTTCATAAATGAAGGAGAAATAAAATCTTTTCCAGACAACTAAATGCTGATAAAATGTCTCAGCACCATACGAGCCCTTCAGGAAATGCCTAAAGTGTTCTTTCACATGGAAATGAAAAGTTGATAATCATCAACTTAAAAAACACATGATAACATAAAACTCACTGATCTTATAAAACAATCACACAAAGGAAAAGAGAAAGGAACCAAGTGGCTACATGGTAGAGTTTCATTAAAGATAAATTCATTAAGAGAATTTCATTTTTGTAAACAGAAAAAAAAGAAGCAAATAATTTATAGAACAACTGTAAAATACTTCAAGATATGACAGAAAAAAAAGTTTCACCAAAATTAACCTTGAATGTAAATGGGTTAAATGCTTCCGTAAAAGAAAGATATAGATGGCAGAATGGCTCTATCTATCTATCTATCTATCTAGATCTATCTATCTATTCATATCTATATAGCTATAGCTATCTATCTAGATATGTAGATATATATGTAGATATATATAATATTGCTTGTATTATATATATGTGTGTGTGTGTATATATATATATATTTATGCAAAACTTGCCTTCCCTGTAAAGACATGCTTAGACTTATAGTAAAGGGGTGGAAAAAGTTATTTCTTAAAAATGGAAGACAAAAGTGAGGAGGAGTAAGCATATCTATATAAGATAATATAGACTTCAAGTCAAAAATGAAGGGAAAATAGCTGGGCATTGTGGTGGGCACCTGTAGTCCCAGCTACTTGGAAGGCTGAGGCAAGAGAACTGTTAAGTCTAAGAGTTGGAAGTTGCTGTGAGCTGTGACACCACGACACTCTACTAAGGGTGACAGAATAAGATTCTGTGTCAAAAAAAGGGGGGGGAGAGTAATGACAAAACGGTCATTATATAATAATAAAGAGATAAATTAACCATGAAAAAGAAGATAACAATTTTAAAAACAGACATGCAAACATGTTCATATATGCTCAATATTAGATCTCTTGGATTTCTAACAGAAATATCATTACTTAACCTAAAGAAAGAGATAAAGCAATACAGTATTAGTGGGGAACTTTATTGACAGAACTAGAAAGATCACTGAAGAAATCAGCAGAGATTGACTTAAATTGGACTTTAAACCAAATGGACTTAATAGACATATATAGAACATTCCACCCTAGAAGTACAGAATATGTGATCTTTTCACCAGCATATGGAATGTTCTCCAATGTAGACTACATGTTAGACCACCATAAAACAAGTCTTAAAAAATCTTTAAAAATCAGAATTAATCAAGTATCTTTTCAGATTACAGTGGAATAAGGCTAGAAATCAACCTGAGGAGGAACTAGAAGACTACGTAAACATGGAAATTAAGCAACATGCTTCTGGATGATCACTGGGTCAATAGAGAAAGTAAAAGTGAAATTAAAAAATTTTGAGATGAATTAAAATGAAAACACAGCATACCAATATCTGTGTGATATAGCAAAAGCAGTGCTTAGAGAGGAGTTTATAGCATTAAACACCTAGAGTGAAAAAGTAGAAAGATCCACAAATTAACAACCGAATTTCTAAGGATCTAGAACGCTAAAAACAAACAAAATCCAAGGTTAACAGTAGAAAAAAAAATCAGAGCAGAGCTACATGAAACAGAGACAAAAATAATAAAGCAAAGGATCAAGAAATCAAAAGTTGGTTCCTCAAAAAGAAACAAAATTACTAAGTCACTAGTTAGATTAAAGAAGAAGAAGAGAAGATTCAGATAAAGAGAATCAGTAATGAAAAAGGAGGTATTTCAACAGATAGCTCAGAAATACAAAAGACCATCAGAGACTAATATGATCAACTATATGTTGACACTAAGAAAACTAGAAAGTATAAATTTCTGGAAGTAAGCGATCTCCCAAGATTGAACTAAGAAGCAATGGAACTCCTAAACAGAGTAATAATGAGTAGAGAAATTAAATCAGTAATGCCTCCTTTAAAAAACCCACACAGTACAAGATAAATTCATAGCCCATGTTTATCAAATATGCAAAGAACTAATACCAATCTTCTTGAAATTGTTCAAAAAAATTGAGAAGAAGGGAATTCTACCGAACTCATTATATGAGGTGAATGAGTTAATAAGATGAGGCAAGGACACGACACTAACAAGTATTAAAATAAAACTTCAGACCAATATCATGATGAGCACGCATGTAAAAATCCTCAACAAAACAGTAGGAAAGTGAATCCAAGAGCACATCAAAATAATATTATACCATGATCATGTGAGTTTTATACCAAGAATGTAACGATGACCCCACATATAAAAATCAATAAATATAGTACACTACACACACAGAATTAAGGACAAAAATCCTATCAATAGACAAGAAAAATCATTTGATAGAATTCATATCTTCTTGTGAAAATCTTCAGCAAACTGGGAATTAAAGGGATATGCCTCAGAATAAGAAAGGCCACATATGCTAAACTCACAGCCGATATCACACTGAATGGGGAAAAGTTGAATGCATTTCCCCAAAGAACTAGAACAAGACAACACGATGATGCTCATTCAACAGGTTACTAGATGTGGGAGGCACCTGTGGCTCAAGGAGCAGGGTGTCGGCCCCATATGCTGGAGGTGGCAGGTTCAAACCCAGCCCTGGCCAAAAACTGCAAATTACTGGAAGTCCTTATCAGAGCAATCAGGCAAGAGGAAAATTAAAAGGCATCCAAATTGGAAAAGAGGATCCAGAGCCAACAAAGCACAGTGGCAACTTGTGCACTATAAGAGGGGCAGCACACAGTGGGGACTGGACCCCGGGATGGTACAACAAAAAGGTGGCCTGACTTGTGAGTTTGAGTCTATCAGCTGCAAGGATAAAGGAGTGGCAGTGGCCAGGTGCAGCTGTGATTCGGGCCCTAGGGGCCTAAACGACAGCTCTCCTCCAGGAAGGAGGGATGCTTTAGCAGTTCAAACTCCAAAGGCCTGGTCCAAATTTAGGGAGATGAGACACCTCAGCAGTTTGGGCCAGAGGTTGGGGTGATACAGATCAGCCAAAGCTCTGTTTCCCCTGGAGGATGGAGGGGTCATGGGGGTGCCATATCAGCTCAGGCACTTAGGGACTAGGGCTGCTCTGCTGGGCAAGACTCTGGGCACCATGGGGCAGCATACCACGTGGGCTTGGGCATGGGTTCGCGACTGCTTCTCTGGGCTGAAAGTCTGATTTCTTGGGGTCAGGTCACCAGGTTGTTTCAGGCAGTGAGGAATGCAACTGATCAGGAGAACTTCTGTTTGGGGCCAACTTGCCTGGCTACCAGTGGGCGGAATGTCGTGATGTGGGCTCAGTTGTCAAGGTTGTAGCTCCTTGCCTAGAACAAAGCTCTGACTAAGGGCAGGGCACTGGGTTGGTGGGGGGCAGAAATGGGTGGACTAGAGCATGGCTTTGCTCAGGGACCAGACTCTGAGTAGCTGGGTGTAGGGAGTAGTAGTTGAGATAGGTGTGAAGTATTCTATCCTAGACAGCTTGTTCCCTCAAAGAAGGGAACTACATCAGCTCAGCTGGGGAACAGTGTACACTCAGGGGTGAAGGGATGCAGTGGGGAGCTGCATCAGCTCAGCTGGGGAACAGTGCACACTCAGGGGTGAAGGGATGCGGGGCTTCTGCCTCTGGTGCAGGATGCACTCTACCTGTGGGAGCTGTTTTCCAGACAGCACCATGCAGTAGCAATTTGGGCCACAGGTGGCAGGGCACGAAGTGGCCTCCTTCTCTGGAATAGTTTTGCCTTGTGAACTCCATGTGGCCTTGTAAGCTGGGCCTGCAAGGACTGCAGGATTCTCTGGGAGTGAAAACTGTAGGTGTCCATGGCAGTGACGGGCTGCCAAGGCCCTTCTGCTTACTTTTTTCCAATGGAAAGAAGCTCTTCCTGGTTCTGAGCTGTTTTCAACAGGGAGGTTGGGGGAGGGAGAGGCAGTGTTTGCTCCCCCTCTTTCTGTGGCCATCCTGTGAGCTTCTGCGCTGGGTGGGCTTTCTGCCACTCCCTTGCTGTGATCAGCATTCTTCTTCAGTTATTCTGTTCACAGTGTAGCTGCTTATTCATTATTTTGGTTCTTTCTTGCTGGGAGAGGAGCATTAGGCACTCCAGCCTGCCATCTTGCTCTGCTACAGACTCCTAAGATATATTTTGAATATGACTGAAAGAGGGGGATAAATTGGAATGCCAAAGTTGGATTGAATTTTTAACATAGAGACTCATCTCCTGAATTATGTATTATATAATGAAGTGCACTCTTGGTGTAATTAAAGTTCCTTAATTCACAGATATATGTCACTTTTCACGTCATTGAACACTCAAGGGCCTCTAAATGAGCTAAAACTAGAAGGTTGTGATTTTTCTTACAACTGTATTTTTCCTTGGCTTTTGTGGTAAAGCTAGTTTGACAAGGTATTTGAAAGACTGCTGCAAATATTAAAACCTTTCTATTGTTGATGAAGGAATTTCATACTAAGCATATCATGGCACAGGCAAAGGGAAAAAAAATCAGAGTATTAAATCAACCCTTAACAAAAATTACCTGCTAATTCAGTTCATTAAACTCACTGACCTCATATTATGGTGTAACATTTTTAATCATCAAAAAGTGTTAGATAACCAAAATTAATCATCATTAGTCACACGAAACAATGACATACTAGTTTCACTATCAAAATGTATGATTCAACATCACAATTTAATGTTTTTCTTTAGTTATTTGGTCTATAAATCAGGTCTATCAATTATTTACCTTTTAAATTACTGATTGATTGTTCTGATATCAACATAATTGATTTAAAAACCACAGTGAATAGTAAGGTAGTTTCATGATAAAAATAAAGGTGAATTACGGAGATAAAACAAAGTAATTGCTTCCAAAGAGATAATGATACTTTCAAGCACAGTAGTCTTCAAAAAAATGACCACTGTATGGGGTCTGATAAAGATTTGGATCATCAAAGTCTCAATGGATTCTTATTTAACTACAAATTTTTACCATGATATTGGAAAACCCTTTTGACAAAATTTCTCAATTGTCCAAAGAATAGACTCCTTATTACCTTCTACAGAGTACTTTTTGTGTATAGGAGTATAGAGATTTAAGAAGTATACATTTTTCTAGCAAAAGCTTCTTTGCAGTTTATTAAAAGCATGTATTTATTTATACAAGATTCACTGAACACTTGCTATAGGCCAAACATGGAGACAGGTTAAGGTTAAGGGCGTCAAGATGAATATGACTCAATCCTTACCCTTCAGTGACTCACCATTTAGTAAGACTGTCAGAGAAAAATAACTGTAAAGTGACCGAAGAGACACTGTGGGAGGACAGACAAGATCTCCGTGAAATAATGTAAGTTCAAGAAAAACTACAAGAAGGAGCTTAAAGATGCCTTGAGCTGAGTCTTTAGGGACAAATAGGAATTAACCAGGCAATCCAGGCAAAGAAAGGTCAAGGAAGAGGGAAGGGCATTTGGGGTAAGGGGAGAGGTGATTAAAACTGACAAGTGGACTTGCTACCTGGAAAAGACTTTCACTTTCTCTAAGTCACAGATGATGAAACTGAGAGTCAGACAGAGGCAACACAATGTGCTACAATTTCTTTCACTTCTTTCCCCTGGACGAGTCATATTCATTATTCTGGCTTCTATTTAAATCTCACTTTGCTACTGAAAACATTCTAGACTGACTCTGGGCTCCGCAGCTCCCTCTGCTCTGGGCCCTGTGGCACTTTTCCCTGCCGGCTTCAGAGCACAGGTGTTACTTGCTGTAATTAATTCGTAGTATGTCTGTCATTCTGCTATTCTGAATGTTCTGTAAGGGTAGGAATAACACTTGCCACTGTCACTCTACTGCTTAACAGATCATTAATTAATTACTTAAATCACATACTGGTCTCCTTTATGGCAACTTTCATCTTGAAAATTTCTTGAGTGATTTTCTGTTTATCACTGAAATAAAATATCAGGAAAAATGTGAACCGAGTTTCCACCTGGAACAATTATGCTTTTAAATATACTATGAATTACCATAACTTACTTGAATGATGAGAATAATATGTGTCATTTATATGTGACTCTATGCAAGGAAATTTTTCTTAACTGAGTACTAAAATTAATTTGGAAGTCAAAATTCCAATGACTAAAGACCTGTTATAGTGAGACTCTGTCTCTAAAAAATAAAGAATAAAAAAATAAAGAAGACTTATTTTATGATAGATTATGTGGATAACTTAGTATCTTTGCTATCTACAACTCTATTGTAAGCTGAAATTGGATTGTTAAGAATCATTCTCACAATAATCCATGTGGGCGGCAAAAAGAAAGAGGAGCATTAAAAAAAACAAAAAACAAAAAAAAACAAGTAAAATTCCTGGAGTTATGTAAATTGGACAACTTATCCAGGGCCAATTGGGAACTCACTCTTATTTGGATAAAAGGCCCCTGAAAGATAAATTTTAGATAATTAATAAAACATTTTATTGAAAATAAAAGTAATTGGTAATTATTTTTATCTCCAGTAATAAAAATGTAATGCCAGAAATAGATATTTAAATAAAAGCCATGGCATATTCCTAACCAGCGATAGTACTAGAACAATTTTATTTTAGTAAAATAGATAAGTTAATCTTCTCTTCTTGCCCCAGAAAGATGAATATTCCTCGAGGGTCCATCCTCGATCTTTTCTGGAGAAACCTCTCTTTATTTCTGTTGGAATAATTACCAAAAAGTACCTTTGGCTCCCGTGTCTGTATTTTTTTCATGATAAGTCAGATGCAGCAAGTGCAAAACTGAAATGAAACTTTTAATATTATTTTGTTGAATAAATACTTTTCCTTTCCAAAACTATCCCTCCTGTTGACATCTCCACATTTGTAAATAGAAAAATCATTGTCATAGTTACACAATTTGGAATTAATCGCAGGACGTTTTCCCCTCCTTTCCTTACTTTAACATATCCTCAAGCTCTGTTGCTTCTCCTGAATGATCTCTTGACCTGTCCCTTCCTCTCATGCCTCTGCCACCATGTAAGGACTCTGGCCACCAGCATCTTGAGCCATTGTTTCAATCTCTCACAGTGCCTCTCCCCATCTTGTACACAAATTAATGCTCACAGTGAAGTTCTGAGTACTTCACTCTTCCTTGGGCCCTGAAAGCTGCATTTGCTGCTTCTTGTGTGACGGACACCAGAAAATCTCCTGAACAGTGTTTTCGGGGACTTTCATGGTCTGACCCAATACCTTGCAGCAGCATTTGGCACTCCCTGCTCTCATAGAGCTGAAGCCCCTGCCAAGCTAGCTTGCCCACTATTGTCAAATGCGCAGTGACTGCTGCCAAGCGCTTGCCAAGTTAGCTCTACCTTTCTAGCCTATCGGAATCCTACTCTCTTCCAGTACCGTGTCCTCTGGGATGGGGAATGGGGAATGGCTATTAAGTATCAGAAGCCTTCAACACTGAGGACTGCAGAAATTGATTTTGTAATTCTCACAATAGTACTGTAATGTAGATACTGCTTTGGAAATTTTACAATTTATTTAGTCATCTTGGGAAACATTTGCTGGGTGCCTAATACAGTCACCATGCTTGTTGGTGAGAATGGAAAACCTTTGCCATCGTGGTATTTCTCCTGAATTAAAACTTAAGAGAGATTTAATAACTTGGTCCAAATTAGTAAATGGCAGAATTGAAACTTGAATTAACGCTTCTCGGGCTCCAAATTGTGTGCCTGTTTCATTATAAGGCTGAAGATAATTTGGGCTGTACATGGAAGAGTTTTTTCTTTTCTTTTATTTGAACTACTCAGGTTTTCCCTGCTAACTGGACCTACCTTGATACATTTAAAAAATGTGTGTGCATATGTGTATGTGTGTGTGTGTGTGTGTGTGTGTGTGTGTGTGTGTGAGGTAGGGGATGGATGAGGACAAAGGGTAATTGGAGTGAGTGGGAGAGTTAGAGAAACTTACCAGATGCATGTCTGCTTGCCTGCCTGCCTGCCTTCCTTCCTACCTTCCTTCCTTCTTTCCTCCCTCCCTCCTTGTCTCTCTTTCTCTCTCTCTCTTTTTGAGACAGAATCTTACTCTGTTATCCAGGCTAGAAGTGCCACAGTGTGTTGTCAGCCTAGTTCACAACAACTTCAAACACCTGGATTCAAGCAATTCTCCTGCTTCAGCCTTTTCAGTATCTGGGATTGCAGATGCCCACTCCAACGCCCTGCTAATTTTTCTATTTTTAGTAGAGATGAGGTCTCGCTCCTGCTCAGGCTGGTCTTGAAAACCTGAACTCAAAGAGACCCACCTGCCTTGTACTCCCAGAGGGCCAGGACTACAGGCATCAGCCACTGTGCCTGGCTGTTCCCAGATGTTTTTAATATCTATCTCATCCTTGTAGTTGACAACCACTGTATTAAAAATATATAGCAAATCTCTTGCATTATTCTCTATGTAATTGGTTTATATATTCAGCACATATTACCCTGATTATAGTTTTTGTTTCTCTAAGAAGGAAGGACAGTTATACTGATTGACTGAATACTGGTATTTTGCAAGGCACTTTATGTATAGTATCTCCACGTTCTCATAACAAGCACATCAGAAAGACATTTTTATCCTGATTTTTCTCATAAAGAACCAGTTACCCAGCTGGCAACAGGCAGAGACAGAATTTGAACTCTTTCTGCGTGTTCCTGGACTCCTCTGCTTTACACCACAAGGCCCTCCTTGTCTGTCTTAAATTCCCTGACAGGCAGAGACTGTTTTTCCCTTTACCCCCTAAAGCACTTAACACAATGCCTTACATAGAATATGCTCTCTACGTGTTAGTCTAAGGAACGAAGAACCAAAACAGACCAGGAAGCCGTTCTTTGTTCAGGGAAATCAAATGAGCATCAATGTATAAAGCCCTTGAAGAATAAATAAGCCATCTGAAATTATAATGTCAGACACATTATTACATTTCACAGTTTTTCACAATTTGCACATTCCTATTGATCCATGAACTAATTTAATTACATAGATTATTGCATTACGATATAGTTTGGTATTGCCATTTTCCCTAGCATGTTGTTGGATGGAGATAAATTCTTTCTCAGAAAGGAAATATATTACAGAAGAGTCTAAATAAAGATGAAAGGATTTGCATTCAACTCTTCCATAGCAGGATTGTGCTGGCTAGTTCCCTTTAGCATCTTTTAATGATTTTGTCCAGAGAAGTTTTAAGTATTCTAAGTGAAGAAGCTTCAATCAATTCTCAAAGAACACTATGAAGAAACTGAGATATTTAAAGGAAAATTGTTCTGCTATGTAACTTTTTTCCCTCCCTCCCTTCATTCCTTCCTTCCTGTGTTTCTTTCAATATATTCTAACAGTTTGTTCACATTAGAACTCTGGAAGAAATAAGAACACTAAAAATGTCTTTCTAATACATATTTATCTTTATATAATCATAAATAGAATAAATTTAGTTTTTTCTTTTTGTTTACATAATTCTTTATTACTACTGGAGTTTGATCTCTTTAGACATATATAATTCCTATATCCATTTATTATAAAGTGCCCTGTTTTGTGTCATTTTTAACATTTTGAAAATATTGTGATATTTGAATTTATCCTCATTTGAGGCACGTAGGGCTGCTGGTTGGACTTTCTGATTTCAGTGCACAGAAGTATGGTCAGGTTACTTCAGCTGTAATGGTGGTCATAAGAACTGATAGGAAAATAATGAAAAGGAAGCCATATTAACCTTGCAGGCAGAAGTCACAGAGGAGTTAGACTTCAAAATTTACATAGTTTATTGAATGTGCTTTGACAGTACATTTAAAGCAATTTTTGTTTCTTCTTGGTAACCATGATGAGGAAGGGTAGACTGCTCTTGATGCTTGTGTCAGTGTCTCTCTGACATCGTGCTTCCCTTTGACTCATGATTTCTATAAATTCATGGCTTTTTCTTGCCACATTATCTCTGTGCTTTATTATCCTTATTATGTTTTACTTCAGCCTGCCTCATCGCCTGTGTGTTTCTCTCTGGCTATGATTTCACGTCAGACATGAGTCCCAGACGTAGAAACACAAGAGTAAAAAATATTTTTCCAGCTTCTTGTGCAGGATGGAGTTGGGAGTGTGTCAACTACTAACAGTATTACACTTGGGTCCTTAAGTGGAATTTAGCATTGTTTTGATATTACAAATGTGGACCTACAATCTCAGAAAAACTACACGATTTGTTCAAGTTCACAGAGCTGCTGAGGGTGGATTCAGAGTTAGTGCAGTTTTCCCGAGATTTACATTCAATGAATACAACTATCTATGCACATTCTTCTTGCCTTAGCTTAATTTCCTTAGTGCCCCTAATAAAATATGAATCTTTCTGAAGTTTGGTATCTTTATTTGTAAAACCAGAGCTTCCTAGGGTTGTTGTGAGATTAAATGAGATGATATACACATGGCATAAAGCTGTTGGCACAGTGGTAAGGAGTTAAAGATTTATAACTATTGCCATTAGTTTCTGTAGTATCGGAAGTGTATGTATATTTGTATCTTGTAACCTACTCTGTTTGTCCTCAGAGCGGTTTGCCACTTTATTCTTTTAATTTTCTCAATGATTTTCTTTTGACATATATTCTCCCTTTTCTAAAACTTTTTTCAGATTATGGACAGTGATGATAAGAAGTATGCAGTTGAGGATGATGAAGACAGTTAAGCTTAACTGAACAGTAATCTGCTAAGCACTTTACTTACACCACTGAATTTTAATGACATTCACTTTAGTTATTCACTATTATTATCCTTATTGATAGATGAGGAAACTGAGGCTCGGAAATGTTAAGTTGCAAAGCCTTGCAAGACCTAGACCTGTCTCACCTAAGTTCCAGAGATTTTAACCAGGACATTCCTGAGATATTATTTTCCTTAATAAGATGTATTGCTTAGTAGTCAAGGGACCCATAATCACCCACTCACTGTTTCTGATCTCCATTGCTTCAGTGACTGTTCTAAGAAGTATCTACCTGACCTGTGCCTGACTAATTATTAATTTACTTTGAGTTTTGGTTTTGCTTTTTTTTTTTAACACAAATTTAGAAGACAAATTCCTTCTTCCTCTGGCTGATGATAATATTGAATATTGAACCCTATACTTGGAAATGACCATTTTTCTGGTCTTGTGAATAAGTCAGTGTGGGCCTGGATAGAGAGTAAGGGAATAGAACACCCTGATGGTTTCCTCTGCTTGCTTCCTATTGTGCCCAGGTCCCATTTTTAAATGTTCTGGGCAGGATTAGATTTATTAGGACATAGCATTCACCATTCTTTATTTCTTTTTTTTTTTCTTGAGACAAAGTCTCATTATGTCACCCTCTACAGAGTGCTGTAACATCACTGCTCACAGCAACCTCAGACTCTTGGGCTTAAGCAATTTTTTTGCCTCAGTTTCTGAAGTAGTTGGGACTACAGGTACCCACCACACATCTGGCTATTTTTTTGTTGCAGTTGTCATTATTGTTTAGCAGGCCAGGCCCGGGTTTGAACCCACCAGCCTCAGTGCATGTGGCCAGCACCATAATCACTGTGCTCCAGACACTGAGCCAGCGTTCACCATTCTTTTAAAGCTAGTTCAAGTTCCACCACATTCTAGTTGACTAATAGGATATTATTCCCTTCTGAAATAAAGAGAAATAGAGCATAAGATTACACAATTTATAAAATGAGAAAAACAATTGCAATGTGAAAAGAAGCAGGCCAGGCATGGCAAATCACACTTGTAATCCACCACTTTGGGAAGCCAATACAAGATGATCTCTTCAGGCCAGGGGTTCAAGACTAGCCTGGGCAACTAAGTGAGATTCTGTCTCTACAAAGGTGATTCAGGTCTGGTGGTTTATACGTATAATTCTAGCTATTCAGGCTGAAGCAGGGGATCACTTGTGTCTAGGAATTCAAAGTTGCAGGGAACTATGTTAGTGCCACTGAGCTCAGGCTCTGGGTGACAGAGTGAGAACCTGTCTCTAAAAAAAAAAAATAAAAATTAAAATTAGAGAAAAAAAGATTTAACAAGAAATTTAAAAATATATAGTATATAAAATGATTATTTCACTCTGATGTTAAATTAAGTTTAGCCTAAAACTGCCTCCTTACATATTTTAAGTTTGGCCTAAAACTTTTCCCATACATAGTGAACTGTAACATAATGGGGTGTGTAAACACACTGTAACCTACTCTTGTTAATAAGTAGCTGAGTCTCAGCATTCACAGGCAGGCAACTGCTAAAACCATGTTCAAATAAGGCAAATGCAAGCTGGCACAATGGCACATGCCTATAATCCCAGCAACACTGGAGGATTGCTTGAGCCCAGGAATTTGAGACCAGTCTGGGCAACATTGTGAAATCCTTGTCTCTATTAAAAAATAATAATAATACATATATATAAAAAATAATAAATAAATATAATATAAATATAAATAAATAATATATATATATTCTAAATTTATTCTTTTAACAATGGTGAATTCTAGGAATTAAGAATTTATGATTTGGTAACTGAATATGTTTAATTCTAAAACCAGGGCATTAATTCATTTCAAGGTGATTATGGATGGTACTAAACTTTAAATCTTATTCGTTTGTTCATTTATGTTCACGTACTTATTCATTTACCAGCTCCATTTACATGCTATGATATTTTGGCTTTCTTGCTGCCCACTTGGAACTTACGGTCCAGTCATAGGAACAGATAATTATAGTATAATCTGTTAGTCTTATAGAAAAAGTGCTAAGGTGGGGGTCCCAAGGATGAAGTTATTCTAATGAAAATTAAATTAAAATACTATGTCAGGGTAAACCTTTATAAGCATGATATGAAAAATAAAAATCATAAGTGCAAAGACATTTAATAAATTTGACCCTTTTTTATTATAAAAATAACAAAAAAATCAAAAGCAAGGTGGTGCCTGTGGCTAAGTGAGTAGGGCGCTAGCCCCATATATCAAGGGTGGCAGGTTCAAACCCAGCTCTGGCCAAATTGCAACAAAAAAAAAATAGCCGGGTGTTGTGGTGTGTGCCTGTAGTCCCAGCTACTCGGCAGGCTGAAGCAAGTCGAATTGCCTAAGCCCAGGAGTTGGACGTTGCTGTGAGCTGTGTGATGCCACGGCACTCTACCGAGGGCAATAAAGTGAGACTCTGCCTCTACAAAAAAAAAAAAAAAAATCAAAAGTAAACAACATTCTATAATAATGTTGACCACACAAATGGCAGTTTACATTATATATAAGGATTCTCACATATGATAAACTAATCTAACATGGGCTGAAGGTCTACATAGACTGTTCAAAAAATACAAATAAAAATAAACACAAAAAGATATAATGCCAAACTTCGTTAAAAAAAAAAACACTAGTTAAGATAGCAATAAATATTTTCCAAATATTAGATTGACAAAAACTTAAAAAAATTATAACTTAATACTGATTTTCTCTTGGTGACGATCTGAAAGTTTCACACACATTTGGGGCATTGGTTTGTGAACTAAAATAAAATGTGAAGGCTCCCCCAGCAGCAGACTGATTAGACCCCTCTTGGCCAAGGGGATCCCCTGAAACTGAGTTGCTAGCCGTGAGAGAAGAGATTAAACTGCCTCATGGTGCCCTTCACTTAGAGGCCTAAGCCTAAGGAGGGTACCCTGCAATATACCCTCAATACACAGCAAATTCCTCGAGTCTGGGCACGCGTCCTGTAGTTTGTCTCTGACAGACAGATCCTGACCTTAGCTCAGTATTCCTTTCCGCAGCTTCCTGATCTATTAGACTGTGTATAACTCTTTCAGCCAATTGTCAGCTACAGAATCTTTAAGCCCACCTGTAACCTATGGGCCTCCTCTTTGAGATGTCCTACCTCTTTGTGCAATCCCGTGTATGCCTTCCATGTATTGGTTTATGACTTTACCTGTGATTCCTGTTTCCTTGAAATGTAAAAATCAAACTGTAACCCCACCACAACATGTCCACTTGCTTGATGTTTTGGGTGGGGGGGTGGCTCAGAATTAGGCTCAGAATAAAACTCTTTAAATTATTTTAGCGAGTATGGCTTCTTATCCAAGGATAGGCTCAAGCTTTTTGGAGGCCAATCTGGAAAAAAGATATCAAAATTAGAATGGTAACTCATCAAATATTTTATATTTGACATAGCATATATTTAAATTAAAAGATGATAATTCAATTTTTTTGTAATAGTATAATAT
>CAUYTI010041533.1:0-17933 GCA_963575145.1 Galago senegalensis
CCCGGGCCCGCCAAACAACAATGATGGCTGCAACCAAAAAATGGCCAGGCATTGTGGCGGGCGCCTATAGTCCCAGCTACTTGGGAGGCTGAGGCAGGAGACTCGCTTGAGCCCAGGAGTTGAAGGTTGCTGTGAGCGTGATGCCATGGCACTCTACCCAGGGGGATAGCTTGAGGCTCCATCTCAAAAAAAAAAAAAAAAAAAAGAATTACTGCCCCTATCTTTTGAGACTGGAAATTATGAAAGGGGAAGTGGGGGTGACACATCTGCATAGAAACCAACCTTGCTTCCCTGCCTAGGGACTGTACTGGCTGATTGTTTGGGATTGAGACGGGATTTGGAGGCCCGCAATGGTGAGTTGTGTGTGTGCACACACATCATTTACATGCACATTAATACCCAAGTCCTCTTCTAAAGCAAAAATGAATCAGAAAGTAATGTGAGATAGCAGCTACCTAGAAAACTAGTCACCTGACTTGTAGAATATTGGGTTTGTGTAGATGGCCTCATTTGGTTCTGTGCTGAAATGGGGCCAGCTGGAGAAAGTACATCCCCTAACTTCTCCAAGATGACTCCAGGGGTCATGGGTAGAATCCTTGCTATTTGGACAGGCACTTTTTTTTCTTTCTTAAGACAGAGTCTTCACTGTGTCACCCTCGGTAGCATGCCGTGGCTTCACAGCTCACAGCAACCTCAAACTCTTGGGCTCAAGTGATGCTCTTGTCTCAGCCTCCCAAGTAGCTGGGACTACAAGCAGCTGCCACAAAACCTGGCTATTTTTTTGTTGCAGTTGTCATTGCTGTCTGTGCATGTGGCCCGTGCAGCAATCATTGTGCCACGGGCGCCGCCTGGGCAGTTACTTTTTATAAGTGGCAGCTTGGGCAGGGAAAGGTAAAGTCAGTACCAGAATTTCCCCCACCCCCAACCCAGGAGGTAATGCTGGTGCATGCCACATTAACTTGGGCCTCTCCTGGTCCAGACCCAGACAGTGAGTTGTGGCTACATCTGTGTAATCCAAACCTTCATCAAGGCAGGGAACTTTTAACACCCTCTAGAATTCTTATCATCTTCCCTCTGGAAGAGCCCTCTGCACACCTGCACCCTCCCTGCGTTGGCCTGCTTCCTCACAGGAGACTGATTTCACCTCTTCACAGACTTCCCTCGTAATGGATATAAACGGAATATGCTTGTAGGGATCTGGCTTTGCTCAGAATGTTTTGAGATCCATCCCTGGTGTGTGCATTGGTGTGTTGCTGAGTGGTACCCACTCACCTGTCTATGGACACCTGCTCAAGTAGCTAGTGTGAATGCGATTCCTGTGTGCATTCCTGCAGACATATTGTGGACATCAATTGGCATTTCTTTTGGTAGACAACCCAGGGGTTGAATTGCAGAGTAACAGGGTCTATGTGTGTTGAATTGTTTTAAAGGCTTTCCCCCAAAAATGTCTGGCAGGTGTGGCATTCCAGTTGGCCATTTCATGCTCACTTAATGTTGATCCTTATAGTTTTAACCACTGGGTCCTGAGAGAGGTAGGGATCCACACCCTGACTTAGACGTGTGTTGGAGTCCTGGGCTGTCACCCTTTTTGTGTGGTGGAGGCATGAAACCAGGCCTATGGGGCAGAAAAGACTGCCCTGCTGTTCAGTCATTGTACCAGCCACCTACGTGGAGGTGGGATAGGGGTCCTTGACAACAATAAGCTGACATCCTCCACCCCCTGGTCTTAGGACCCTGTCCCGCGGCAGCTGTGCTGGGTCTTTGTCTGGTGGAATGTGGGTCCTTGAGTGAGAAGGGCAAATGAGGCACAGCTGTTGGTGGGCTTGAGGGTTAGGGAAGGGGTGGGTGGGTGGGTTCTCACAGCCTGGGGGAAGGGTGTTTGTGGCCCTCACCCTGACTCTCCTAGAACCTTTTTCCATAGGGAACAAAACCCCCATCCCTCACCCACTTCCCCTGTTGGGGTAGAAGTCCAGCAGCAAGAAGCTCGTTTCCTTCTGTGTGACTGACCCATCTCAGAGTCCCCGGAGTCCAATAGGGGTTTCTAGCACTCCATGGGTACTCTGCTGGTGACTCTTTGGAGCCCCCTCCTCCACTGACTCTCCAGCCCTTCTCTAGCACCTGTTGAGGGCGGGCCGCTGCCTTTCACTTGCTAATTCTCTGCTGCCTGGCAACTTCACAGAGAGGCTGGGTGGCCCCTGGGAATGCCACCACCAGCTCCAACTATAAATTCATAGCCTGCCTGTCTTACCTGTTGGTAGCAAGCTTCTGGGAACTGAGAGGTACGGTCCCTCAGGAATCCCCTGGGAATGATTCCTGGCTTATTTGTGCTCTTCCCTTCCCCAACTGCTGCTTCTTCAAACATCCATGGCCTGTTCTTCATCTCCTCATTCTCTGTGTGGTCCCTTCCTTGAGAGCTCCTCATCCCATTGTGGTCTTTCTGTCTAGCTGCCTTTATCCTGGACCTTGTCCAGTTCCCACTGTGAACTCATAGAAATGTGAGGTGGCCACTTATATTTCTGAAAATCGTTAGATTATTTGGGGGCACCAGGAAGACAGACTCTGGGTGCCTTGTTTCTAGCTCCAAAGAGACCTAGCTCACAATGGGGGCCGTAGTGTAAGCCAGCCTGGTGACAGGTAAAGAACAACATTACTACTAAACTTCTGTCTCCTCCCTGGTGTGTCACCACCTCCCCGTTCATAGCCTTTAGATTTCCTCCTCTGGTCATGGATCCCTGGCTTTGAAATGGGGTTTTCTCCTTGGATAGTGTAGGCTTTATGTGGATGTCATCATCCTATGATAGACCTGACAGAAAACTGGAGGTCACTTTGTATGGTCATTGAGGTGACAGACCTGACAGAAAGCTGGAGGTCACTTTGTATGGTCATTGAGGTGACAGCCTGTAAATACTTGTTCTTTTCAGTTAAGATTCTTCACACATGTAAGTTAAGCAGATTAAGCAGATCTCTTCCCTATTTTTAAATACTTTTTTGTTGCTACTGTTGCAGTTTTGATATCTTCTAATAGCACATCTTCCTACTGGCTCTTTTCACTCACTATGATAGGCTCCTCTTGTAAATGATGCCCTGGTCAGGGTCATTGAAATGTCCCATCTCTAGGGAAATGTAAAGGAGGGTTTCTGATCAGCTCTCCACTGTGCCGGCTGAAACTGGGCTTACATGCATTACTTTTGAGTTTACAGCCATTTTTCCTGCTGTGTGGGAGCAGTTACACCAGAACTTGCTTTGATGGGAGCAGAGGCTGGAAGGGTAGAGGTGGCAGGTGTGTTAGCCCTCAGTGCTCCCTGGGGCTAAGGGAGCCCATCTTGTCCCTCTCTGTCCTCTAACGTGGTGCAGAAATGAATTGAAGGAGTGATAGGTGTTGGGCCTTTGTACAAGGGTCACACCAGGGCTTGGCGCCTGTGGCTCAAGTGGCTAAGGCGCCAGGCCACATACACCTAAGGTGGTGGGTTCGAATCCAGCCTGGGCCCGCCAAACAACAATGATGGCTGCAACCAAAAAATAGCCAGGCGTTGTGGTGGGCGCCTGTAGTCCCAGCTACTAGGGAGGCTGAGGCAGGAGACTCGCTTGAGCCCAGGAGTTGGAGATTGCTATGAGCTGTGATGCCACTTCATTCTACCCAGGGGGACAGCTTGAGGCTCTGTCTCAAAAAAAAAAAAAAAAAAAAAGTCACACCAGGAGGGCAGTATTTTCCCAGTTAGCAGAAAAAAAGCCTACTTAATTCTAAGACAGATTTCTGAATTGTTTATTTTTTACTCTCAAGAAGACAAGTATGTTCCCATATAATCCGGGGAGGGGAGGATTATGTGAATTGTAATTTGTGAACCTGAGGGGACAGCTGGTGGGGGAAAAAGAGTGAAAGTGTCCAGCAGCCCTGATTCACCATGTGTACCCATTCTCTATGTGGCCAGGGACAGTCCACCCCTCCCCTCTGAGCCCCTCTTATCTCCTCTGATAAAGTGAGGGTGGTAATTTGTGAGCCTCCCTAGTAGAGTAAGGTTTGTGCTGATGGAAGAACCCTCTGGAGCTCAAGGGTGTCTGAGATTAAGGACAGAAGGGTGGGCCACAGATTGCTGTGGAAGGAAGGCAGAGTGACATGAAAAGCCAAGCCAGATCAGCTGTCTTTGGAGATACTGAGTTCCCTATGGCTGAGTGCCATGTGACATGGAAAGGCCCGTTCTTCCTTGAGGGCAGGAGATAGGGAACATCTGATGGGTAGAGAGCTAGGAGACATACCAGATGATGCTATGTGCCTCCTTCCTCAGAACCTAAACCATAGGAAATTTTATTTTCATAGCTTTTTAAAATGGTTGTGCTGTAACTAAATTAAAAACTTTGGGTTATAGTAGGACTAAGAACTGGTGACAAGGCAAAACTTCTTGAGGCAGAGTCCCTGTAGCTTTTAGGAAACTTGATGTGTCTTTGGGCAGTTTGGGAAGAGCAGTCCGGACTGAAGGCACTCTCTAGAGCTACAGGGGCCCTGCCCATAGCCCAGGAATTGGGGTAGACAGGGGTAAGGGTCCAAAAGCACAGAATTTGGAAAGGTGGATGGACCAGATTATTGGGTATGGGAAAGGTGGGCCATAGAGCAAGGACTAAGGGTTGAGTCCCTGGTTGAAGCCTCCTCTGGGTGAAGTCCAGAATCTTTCAGACACTTTGAACTGAAAGCAGAGGAAGACACCCTGGAGAAGGGAGGAGATTCCTAGGCCTAGAGAGTGGTTGTCTGGGAGCAGTGGGGTGTGAGATGCAGAATAGTGTCCTGATGTTGGGGTCCTGGGGTACCCAGGTTGGGTGATGCCTGGTTTCTGTGAATTGGATAACTGTAGGGATTTTAATACAGTTGGGGCATAAAGGCCATGGGAACCTTAAGGTGGTCAAATTTTGTTTGGTTTGGATTGAATAGACTTTATGGGGAAGTTACAGCATATCTGTGGGGGTGAATCCTATTAAATTTTTAATACATCTTGATTTTCTTTTCTTTTCTTTTTTTAGAGATAGAGTCTTATCTTGTTGCCCTCAGGAGAGTGCTGTGGTGTCACAGCTCTCTTGCCTCAGCCTTCCACATAGCTGGGACTACAGGAACCCACCACAACACCTGGCTATTTTTGTTGTTGTTTTGCAGTTTGGCCAGAGCCAGGTCCCAACCTGCCACCCTTGGTATATGGGGTTGGTGCCCTACTCACTGAGCCACAGGCACCACCCTGTTTATTTATTTATTTGTTTTTGTAGTTTTGTTCAGGGCTACACTTGAACCTGCCACAGCTGGTATATGGGGCTGGCACCCTACTCCTTGAGCCACAGGTGCTGCCAATACATCTTGATTTTCAAAACACAACTTTAGTAGCAAGAGAAAGTCCCATGGGCTGTGATGTGTCAGGAGGTCTGGACCCGGGAGCCCAGCATCTGTGCTAGTGAGGGGGCTGCCGGAACAGGAAACCCTTTGCCTAAAGCACTGGCTTGGCCCCTTTTCCTTCTCTGATCCACTTGGGTTTATGGAATATATCTATTGCCATTTACTTACTGTGTTAGGAAATTTGAAAATACTTAATTATTCATTTAAGGATGACAGTAGGCGAGTACATTACAGGTGGTTCATGTCTATAATCTCAGCACTTTGGGAGGCCAAGGCAGGAGTATTGCTTGAGCCAGATATTTGAGACCAGCCTGGGCAACACAGTAAGACTTTTTTCTCAATAAAAAATTAGCCGGGGGCAGCGCCTGTGGCTCAAAGGGGTGGGGCACTGGCCCCATATACTGGAGGTGGCAGGTTCAAACCCAGCCCCTGGCGCCCCCGACCCCAAAAAAAGGCAGGAAAAAAATTAGTTGTGCGGTGCCTGTGACTCAGTGAGCAGGGTGCCGCCACCAGCCAAACTGCAACAAAAAAATAGCTGGCGTTGTGGCAGGTGCTTAGTCCCCCCTTCTCTGGAGGTTGAGGCAAGAGACTCGCCTAAGCCCAAGAGCTGGAGGTTGCTGTGAGCTGTGACATCACAGGACTCTACCGAGGGTGAAAAAGTGAGACTTTGTCTCAAAAAAAAAAAAAAAATCAGCTGGGCATAGTGATGCACATGTGTAGTCCCAGCTACTTGGGAGGCTGAGGCAGGAGGATCACGAGAGCCCAGGAGATTGAGGTTGCTGTGAGCTAGGCTGACACCACTGTAGTCTGGCTTGGGTGAGACTCTTGTCTCCAAAGAAAAGAAAAGCAAACTATATTGCCTAATTGTATGTACCCCCATGTTAATCTGACTTTTTAAAAAAATGTTAAATGATAATAAACTTATGACACATAACTTTTTTATTTAAAAAAAAATTTTTTTTTTGACTCGGTGCCCTTAGCACAGTGGTACAGCACCAGCCACATACATTGAGGTGGCAGGTTTGAACCTGGTCTGGGCCAGCTAAACAACAATGACAACTGTAACCAAAAAATGGCCAGGCGTTGTGGCAGGCGCCTGTAGTCCCAGCTATTTGAGAGGCTGAGGCAAGAGAATTGCTTGATCCTGGGAGTTTGAGGTTGCTGTGATCTGTGACACAACGGCCTTCTACCAAGGGTAACATAATAAGACTCTTGTCTCAAAAAAAAAGAAAAAACTTTTTTGCAAATCTCTTTAATACTTGACTAAGAAAACACCTGCTGGATTATCCTATCTTGTCTTGTGTCCAACTCCTTCTGATTTGTTGTCAAGGTTTGAGAAAATTCAGCTCACATGGAGAAGCAGGTAGAGACTGGAGAGCATCTCAATAGTCTTTTCAGATAAGTGTGCATTTACTCCCTTAACTTGACACCAAAATATAGAGTGGCTGTTTTCTACCAGTTCATTGCACCTTAGGCTCTAAAACATCATCAGTGAACTTTTTTGTACTCAGTTACATTTAAATCTATTTGGATTCTTTCCTACTTTGAACAGAAAATCTTTCTTTAAAAATAAGCTTTTAAGGCTCAGCTCCTGTAGCTTAGTGGCTAGGGCACCAGGTACATACACTGGAGCTGGCAGGTTCGAACCCAGCCTGAGCCTGCCAAACAACAATGACAACTACAACCAAAAACAAAAAAAAATAGCTGGGCATTGTGGTAGGTACCTGTAGTCCCAGCTACTTGGGAGGCTGAGGCAAGAGAATCACTTAAGCCTAAGAGTTAGAGGTTGCTGTGAAGCGATGGCACTCTACTGACTGTGACATGAGACTCTGTCTCAAAAAAAAAAAAAGAAGGTTTGAATTTTAGAATAGTCTTAAATTTACAGAAAAGTTATGAAGATCAATTCCCCCTTTGTTAACTGATGGCTATGGAACATCTGTGATAAGTAGTGAACTAGTGTCCTCCCTCATATTTTATTAAGTTCCTACTTAATTCTGATTTCCTTAGTGTTTTGTTTTTTGTTTTTTTGAGACAAAGTCTCTATGTTGCCCTCAGTAGAGTGCTGTGGCGTCATAACTCACAGCAACCTCCAACTCTTGGGTTTAAGTGGTTCTCTTGCTTTAGCCTCCCAAGTAGCTGGGACTACAGGCACCCACCACAATGCCTGGCAATTTTTTTGTTGTTGTTGTCATTATTGTTTAGCAGGCCCTGACTGGGTTCAAATCCATCAGCCCCTGGTGCATGTGGGTGGCACCCTAACCATTGAGCTACAGGTACCGAGCCTTAGTGTTTTCTGGATGCCTTTTTTCTGTTCCAGGATCCCACCTTACATTTAGTCTTCATGGTTCCTGACACTCCGAGGGTGTGACAGTTTCTCAGACTTTGTTTTTGATGACCTTGACAGTTTTGAGGAGTAGTGGTTGGGTGTTCAGTAGAATATTCCTTCATTGGAATTTGTCTGATGTTTTTCTCATATTTAAACAGGGTGTTGGATTTGGGGGTAGGAAGACCACAGAGCTGAAGTGTCCTTCTCATCACATCCTATCAATAGCACATACTGTCTACATAACTTTCATCCTACTGATGTTTACTTATCATCTGGCTGGGGTGCATTTTGCCAGGTTTTTCTCTTACAAAGAGCAACCCAATGCTAGCTCACTATACCTTTGGAATTCCTGGGCTCAGAGATCCCCCTGCCTCCCCGCCCAGCTTCAGTACTAGACTGTATGGACTCTTTGGAAGGAAGTCTCTCTGCAGTTCACTCTTGAAGAATAGGGAGTCATGTCTTCGTCCTTAGGCATAGAAAATCTCGATGAATTATTTAGGATTTCTCTACAGGGGAGATTTGTCTGTTCTCTCCTTGAATGATCATGTTCTCATGGGTATGGGTTTGTAATACCATTGAATATTATTAGCAGACAGTGTTACAGAGATATTTCAAATATACATTTCATCATTCATTGTCATAAAACCAGGTTTGTTAGTGTCATCAACTGGGAGGATCATCTGATCTACTGGGAAGCTGTTAAGCTCAGAATGAGTGACAAAAATACAAGTTTTCCAAAATTCTAAATTTTGATTATTGGAACTTAGATGTTAGCATTGGCAACAGATACTGTCAGGTGTTTTTCATGAACCTACGGGCGTTGCTTTGTTGTTTAGCAGGCCCTTGCCCAACCCCCAAGTATAATTACCCAGGTATGTATATCTGTCTTTTCTTCACAAAACATGGATGCTTACACACGTCCTTCTCTGCATGGTGCCTTCCTGCAAGAATGCTTCATCTTGTCCCTTGGCCGGGGGTGGGGTGGCGGGGGGACAGAGTCTCACTTTGTTGTCCTCCTGGTAGAGTGCTGTGGTATCACAGTTCACAGCAACCTCAAACTCTAGGGCTCAAGCGATTCTCTTGTGTCAGCCCCTAAGTAGCTGGGACTACAGGTGCCTGCAACACCTGGCTGTTTTTAGAGATGAGGTCTCACTGTGGCTCATGCTGGTTGGTCTTAAACTTGTGAGCTCAGGCAATCCACCCTTCTGGGCCTCCCAAAGTGCTGGGATTACAGGTATGAACCACTGTGCCTGGCTCCATCTTGTCACATTTTGTCACAGAATACTGAAAAGATATGTATTTAGGGGCTAAGGTTTAACTATATGTCATGTCATCTCCCTAGGGTTAGTGGCTTCCTGTTCTGTAGATGAAGAAATGGAGCTAGTGAATGATTTTTGATGCCTGGGCCAGGTTCCCCCAAAGCTGCAGAGGTGGTCCCAACCCCTTGGTAGTCTTCACTGGCATCCTGTGACATTTCCACAGCTGGAGCAGGTCTGTTTGGGGTACAGGAGACACCTGAGCTGGGGCCAAGTGGACAGGTATGAGTTGGGGAGGAGGCAGGACACATTGTAGGCAAAGGGAATACTTTCCATTCATCAAGAAAGTTTGTGGTCATTACAAGCTGCAAAGCAGTATTTATTATTTATTTATTTATTTATTTTGAGACAGAGTCTCACTATGTCACCCTTGATAGAGTGCTGTAGTGTCGCAGGTCACAGCAACCTCAAACTCCTGGGTTTAAGAGATTCTCTTGCCTCAGCCTTCCAAATAGCTGGGACTACAGGCACCCGCCACAACGCCTGGCTATTTTTTTGTTGCAGTTGTCGTTGTTGGTTAGCTGTCCCGGGCCGGGTTTGAACCTGCCACCTTCGGTGTATGTGGCTCGTGCCATAACCACTGTGCTACAGGCGCTGAGCCAGTACTTGTTTATTATCTATGGTTTTCATCTGTGCCCAGGTGACTTCTGCCTCTGTTGGTGAGGATGCGAGGATCTCTCTCAGGAGATGAGTTTTAGTTCATTTGCTAAAGGGAGTCTTTCCTCCCTACTCTGTTCATTGAGTTCTCACCATGTTTCCGCCCTAGAGGAACATCAGCCTGGCATGTGCTCAGGGACCAAAGGCAAGCTGGAGATGCTTCTGTTAGTGGTTTGGTCAAGGCCAGGGTCATCTTCTTCTCTGTCCTTCACTTCCCCCAGGTTAGGAGCCCCTCCTGCTTCCTGGTAGGTGGAGGCCATTTGGGGGTGCCAGACTTGAGAGTGTCTGCCACCCCCAAGGCTTCTTTCTAACCCTTCCCCTGACTTGCTTTGTGATGCAGCAGGTTATTGTTTCTTGGTTAAGTCCAAGGGCCATATCCGTGACCTGGCACTGTCTCCTCATCACCTAAAGGACTCAGCTTGTAGATAATGCTAGCCAGACAGGATCTTTCAAATATACATAAAAGTTGGGTTTATAAAAATCTTTTTAGAAAGTAATATTGATAACATGAATTAGCAGCTGCCAGCGCTGGAAGTATGCTGTACTTTTTTTCTGCTGTCCCCCAGGTTCCAGCACAGTGAGGGGTACAAGTGGAAATTAAGATTATGTGTAGATCCTGACCGTGTGACTAGGGGAGAAGGCACTCAGCCCTTACTTAAGACTGTTTTCTTGCCTGGGAAATGGGAATGGTGATAGAGCTGTTCAGAGGACTACATGGAAGGGTGCGTTTCAGTGGTTGACACAGGATGGTCATCACAAAGGGTTAGCAGGTATTCCACATACTTTTCTGAACACAAAATGAGAGGTCATCCTTTCAGTTCTTCGTTTGTGATCATTTCTAAGCAGAGTGTGCTACATTTTATGTGGCCTCCCTGGTGGTGTCAGCTGCTGGCAGAGTTTTGCTGCAGTGGCTTCTTGGGGGTGGGGGGCTGCTGGCCCAGTGAGCATGCCAGTATGGTCTCTATAGTTTGTCTCTGCTACACTTAGCCACTCTAAAACTGACCCCTGTCACAGTAAGGTCCTCTGGGCCCCCCTGATGGGGCTATTTAACTTTTGGGACTGCTGCATTCCTGGAAGACTTATGGCAATACAGACTGGCTACCTCCTAGCCAGGCTGACACTGATGGCAGGTGCTGTACCAGCTTTATCTGCTAGAACTGGGGACCTGGGACCACTTACCTCCGCACTGGGCGATGAGGTGAGAGACAGGCTTACAGGCTCATGCTGGACACACGTGCTCCCTCTCTTTCTCCTGGGTTTTTCGGGCAGTGCTGTGTCAGGGCTCATCGTCATGGACCCCCAGAGTTGTAATTGTACCTAAAGTCTCCAGGAAGCATGATGGCTGGATTCAAAACCCCCATCCCAGCTGTTCACTTCCATAGCCTCTGTGGCAGAGAAGTAGAATGCATTCTTACTTCCTGGGCCCCACAAAGCAGGCTCTGGGTTTTTCTCTGCACATCCCAGCCAAGAGGAGCTCAAGTTACGGGGCTGGGAGGAGTGGTAATGGATGCTAAGAAGGGAATTGAGGGGATCGCAGAAGGGCTGCACTGGTAAGAAGCAGGTGGGCTTCAGGGCCTAGGGAAGAGAGGCATAGGGGAAATAGGCACCCCTTAGCATCTGCCAGCCCCTGGTCTGGTCATGGTTTGGGGGCACAGCCTGTGTCTTGGCAGCAGAGCTCCCTTTTGAAGAATGTCTGAGTGAATACCACCACTTGGGAAAGGAGGGAGGGTTATGTGGGGTCCCAGGGAGTAGTCCCCTCACCCAGATAGCTGTGAATGCTCCCAGAATCTTATGTTGATGTACCTAGTACAGGGGGGCCTACACCATAAGATGTTGCTCAGTAATAGGACTAACTTGGGGAAGTGATGGTAATGGCTTCCTTTTTCTCATAGGACTTTTCTAGAAATGTTTCTTGGGAGGGAGGGGTAAAGGAAGCATGTACAGTTGTTTTCTGGTTTTGATTCAGACTTCATTCCCATTAATGCCTAAAGCCATGGTATCTTGCAGACCTGTAGACCATCCCCTTCTCTTCCTGGGACCCTCTCTTTACTCCCTTTTTCCATGGGCAGTTCTGATCTACCTGGCCTTGTTAGAACTGTGCTCATTTCAAGTCTGCCTCTGCCTTGGGTAGCCTCTGTGTGCAGACTGCTGCTGGTCTCCTTGTGGGCAAGGAGTTCTCAGTTTCCTGGAGTGGTTACTTGGGTAAATCTTTTCTTTCCCACCTTCTCTCTCCTTGTTTTGTCCCAGGCTAGTGTCTAGAGTAGGTCCCAGGCCTCTGTTGGGGATAGTCTGAGGGAGGAAGTGGAGCTCCAGCAGTATAGGCTAGTTCCGCAGTGGTCAAGTTGGGCTGTAGGCTCCATTAGCTTAGTGGTTTAAAGGAACAATGTACTGATGTTTTATTGTTTGCGTATTCTGTTGGTTGGCTAGTCCCACCCAACTGTGCACTGCTTCTTGGGCTCTTTGGTTCTAGCAGTCCATGTCAGCTGGGCTGAGTGTCCGCAGTACGTTCATCACTGATATGTGATGCCAAGAACAGCTGGGACTGGCTGGGCCAATCTCTGCAGCTGTCTCTTTTTCACCTTGTCTAGCATGGGTATTTTACATTGTGGTGGTGTGAGGCAGCCTGACTTCCCTTAGAGCAAGCTGCTGGGTTCTGTGACCTGGCCTCAGAAGTTTACAGCATTGCTTCCCCTGTATTCTATAGTTCAAAGATCAAGCCACAAAATCAGTACAGGTTTGGAAGAGAGGACTATAGGGGCCTGTGAATGAACCGTCACACTGCCCCCAGCCAAAGCCTACCAACTTCCACAGGGATCTGTGGGGATGGACTGATGGGCCTCGTCAGGGTCTAGCCTGGTGTACTAGGTTCTGTCTTTCATGAGTATTACAGCTCCTTGTTAATACCCACGAAAGTGCCTGGACTCAGAGGATAGGGATTGGACTTCCAGGGTCAATTGTTTATAAAGACAGTGACACAGAATTCAGAAATCTCTTAAAGTGTATTTGTGTTTCCTCTAGCAGTGCAGAATCTGTGTGCATGTGGGAAGGAGCCACCCACCAGTACGAGGTTATCAGCCAGTCTACAGGGGCTAGATTCCTCCTGAGCTCACAGCTCCTATTCTAGGGCCATGGCAACCTTGCGAGGTCCTGAGCAGACTGGTCCAACCCTTGAGGGATTTATGAATATTCAGACATTACCCTCAGTAACCTATTTATTATCTCTTCTGAAAGATGTGAGATCAGGCTGATGTTTTTCCTCTTGCAGAGGTTTAGTAGATGCTGTGTTTGAGTTACAAGGCCAAGGCAGCATAGCCTCTTCACTGCCCTTATCTTCCCAGTTTGGGAGGCCCTGGTAGCCTCTTCAAGGCTGTGTTTTGTCACAGCCTCCATCAGGGCTTCAGAGTCTATGGTGTTGCTACCATCTGAAATTTTGGGACTGCATAGAGGCTTGCCTGGGGCCCAGGACTCAGCCAGATGGGGGCCCTAGGATGGTTCCACACAGACAGCTCTGTCACCACCAAGGTGGGAGTGGGACATGGTTGCAGGGACTCAGGCTTTTTTTTTTTGGCCGGGGCTGGGTTTGAACCTGCCACCTCCAGCGTATGGGGCCAATGCCCTACCCTTTTGAGCCACAGGCACTGCCCAGGGACTCAGGCTATTGAGCAAACTTATCTCTCCATTCTCTGGGCTGGTAGAATGGCTCCTGAGTGATTGTCAGTGCTCACAGTGAGCAGCTTCTTCACTATTGAAGGTTGAAGGTTGGCATCACACGGCCTCCACCTGAGTGTCTATCGGTTAGCAGGGCTGTCTGCTCCACCCTTCACTAAGCCAGGATGCACTTCCTCAGTAGTCATCTGAGATGTCTTAGCCTCTTTAGCACTGAGGTAATAACTTTACCAAGCAGCCCTGAGAGGTGGACAGTGAAGGGATTCCTGTCCCCCTCCTTATAAGGAGGCATGGGAAGAGAGGTGTCACTTGCAAGAGGCAGAACCAAGTGAAACTCTGATGCCTTCTGACTCACTTGGGGAGCTCTCTCCACAGCCCAGGTTGCCTGGAACCACTTCACGTCCAAGGCTAGGCAAGATGTGGCCATGGATCTAAAGCCACTTGAGTATGAAGGCATGAAGCATGGTGCCTCACATAGTGAGGCTCAGTGAGCAGCATGCCAGCTCTGACAAGAGGTCCTATGGATTCTCCCCTTTCCCAGCCATGTAGGAGGAGATTCTTGCTTCTTTGGCTCTGGAGATATTGGAGAGGTTCACCCTTTCCTGGGCTGTGATGTTAACCCAAGGGTGTATTCTCCAGATTTTCCCTTGTCCTTTGCTCATCTGGTCATCCTGGCATCAGCCTGGCCTGCATTAGGGGCTAAGGCTGCCCATGGAACAGGGCTATGGGTCCCTCGCTTCTGGGCCTGTGCCACACTCACCTGAAGAGGGGTGCTGGGCCCAGCTTGGGGTAGGGAACTTGCCTATCATGCAGGTGATTAATTGCATGTCATTCTGGGAAGCTGAGGGAGGGAGGACTGATCCCTCTGGCACCACCATGAAGGTGCTATATGCAAGGAAGCAGAGGCACTTATATAGGTTTGCTGAGCCACGGGCAGTTGAGCTGGTCACTAAGCTAAGGCTCCAAAGCACAAGAGACCTACAGGGCATCCCTCCCTGAGGAGTGGGGTACAGGGGCTTTGTTTAGGCTTGTGCTGTCCATGAGTAGAATTCCTAGAGTTCTGTCAGGAGTTTCCCACTTACATGGGACAGGACTAAGAGGGCTTTCTGAGGAAGGTGGGCTGTGGTGGCTTCCCCGGATGTGCACTGCAAGGGTGGCTCCCTATGAGCACACTGGGGGAGCACTGATTACATTCCAGGGCAGGGTCATGGGGGACAGGACCAGCCAGGGACCCTTTTGAGGGCAAAAATAGTTTGAGGTGCATCTTGAAGGATATGTTGGAGCTCACAAAGAGCCCTGGGAAGGATGAAAGTATGTAGTGTGTATGGGGTGTTTCATAAAGGGGATAACATGTAAGGAGTTATGGCAAGTGGTGTCTGGGGCCCTAGCTTGGGGCTTGGTTGGCAGGAGCTTGGGGTACAGGGATGCCAATGTGATAGTGCTGGGTGAGGTTTGGGTTGATCTAAGGGTATGAATAGCTTGATTTGTGTGGAGGGTCTCCCACCTTTATTTATTTATTTATTTATTTTTTGAGACAGAGCCTCAAGCTGTCCCCCTGGGTAGAGTGCCGAGGCATTACAGCTCACAGCAACCTCCAACTCCTGCCCTCAAGCAAGTCTTCTGCCTCCGCCTCCCAAGTAGCTGGGACCATAGGTGCCCGCCACAATGCCTGGCTATTTTTTGGTTGTAGTCATCGTTGTTTGGTGAGCCCGGGTTGGATTCGAACCCGCCACCTTAGGTGTATGTGGCTGGTGCCTTAGCCTCTTGAGCCACAGGTGCCAAGCTGCCTAGCTAGTTTTAAAGACTGGGTCTTGCTCTTGGTTAGGCTGGTCTGAAACTCCTGAGCTCAAGCAGTCTGCCTCTCTCAGCCTCCCAGAGTACTGGGATTACATGCATGAGCCACTGCACCTGGCCAGTTTAGTTTTATATTTATTTATTCAGAGACAGAGTCTCCTGTCACCATAGAGAGCAGTGGTGTCATCGTAGCTCACAGCAACCTCCAATTCCTGGGCTCAAAGTAATCCTCCTACCTCAGCCTCCTGAGAAGCTGGGATTACAGGCTCATACACCAGGATGCCTGACTAATTTTTTTTATTTTTTGTAGAGACAGGGTCTCGCATTGCTTAGCCAGGTCTTAAACTCCTTAACTCAAGCAGTTGTCTTGCCTCAGCCACCTAGAGCACTAAGATAACAAGCATGAGCCACTGTGCCCAGCATTAATTTTAATTTTTTTTTTAAAAGACAGAGTTGTACTTTGTCATCCTCAGTAGAGTGCTGTGGCATCACAGCTCACAGTAACCTCCCGAGTAGCTGAGACTATAGGCGCCCATCACAACGCCCAGCTATTTTTTTGTTGGAGTTTGGCCAGGGCCGGGTTCAAACCCGCCACCCTTGGTATATGGGGCACCCTACTCACTGAACCATAGGAGCCACCCTAATTTTAATTTTGTAAAGAGACTTAGTCTCTCACTATGTTAGCTAAGCTGGTCTCAAACTCTTGGGCTGAAGTGATGCTCCTACCTTAGCCTCCCAAGAAGCTGGACTAACAAGTGGGTACTATCACCCCTACCATACATATGAATTTTAGAATCAGCTTGCCCATTTCTGTAAGATAAGTAGTTCAAGTCTTTTTTTGAGACAGACTCTCAAGCTGTCACCCTGGGTAGAATGCTTTGGCATCACAGCTCATAGTATCCTCAAACTCTTGGGCTTAAGTGATTCTCTTACCTCAGCCTCACAAGTAGCTGGGATACAGGCACCCTCCACAATGCCTGGCTATTTTTTTTGGTTGTAGTTGTTATTGTTGTTTGGCAGGCCCATGCTATATTCAAACCTGCCAGCTCTGGTGTGTGTGGCTGGTGCCTTAGCTGCTTGAGCTACAGGTGCTGAGCCTAGTTTTTCTATTTTTTGTAGAGTCGGGAGTGGGAGGTCTCACTATTGCTCAGGCTGGTTTTGAACTCCTGAGCTCAGGTGATCCATGCACCTCAGTCTCCCAGAGTGCTAGTATTACAGGTGTGAGCCACCACCCCTGGATTGAAGTTTTAATATATGTTAAATACAACTTTTAGCAAAATATATTTGAACTATTGTTATGTTTGGGAGGATAGATACCAATAGTTTCAAGCAAGTATTATCCCTGATTTTAGTTCTATGAGAAGAATCAGACTATTGTACTTATTGTAAGCATCAGAAACTACAACTAGCAATGTCCAGATATTCCCATTTAAACCTATTCAGAGTTAAGGGTTCTACTGAAGCTCCTCCGGGGTAAGAATTGAATACCCTGCCAGGCTTTCCTTCTGAACATACAGAGTGAAACCGTGGTGAAGATTATAAGAACCTTGTCAGTAAAATTTGCCTGCCAGCCACCTACCTCCCAGCCTTGTTCTGTAGTCTGTAGTCTGTAGTTTAGACCAGTCGAGTTTCCCTTTCTTTTTTTCCCCAGTCTCTCTGTTACCCCAGGCTAGAGTGCCCTGGCATCAGCCCAGCTCATAGCTACCTCAAATTACTGAATTCAAGCCATCCTTCTGCTTCCTGAGTAGCTGGGACTACAGGTGCTAGGCACTGTGGCCAGCTATTTTTAGTAGCTGGATGGTCTGGAACTTCTGAGCTCAAGCAATCCACCCCCCTTGGCCTACCAGAGTGCTGGGATTATAGGCGTGAGCCACCACACCTCGTCCTGGTGGAGTATCCTGAACAGACCTTGTACTGTTTTGCTTTAGGACCTTTGCTGTGTTAGTCCCTTTCCTTGGAGACCCCCACCTGTCCATTTAACACTTGTTTAAAATCTATCCTACAATGCAGGCCTACCTTAGAATAATACATATTTTTTCATAATAACCTTCCTGATTTCTCTCCCTCTTGCTTATCTCTCCTTTTGCTGATTCCTTGTAAAGTTTTATGAGCGCCATACTTGTCCCCGGCCCTCACTGTAATGTGAGTCTCTCTGTCTTCTCGTGTACTCATGTCTTCAAGGGGGTATCAAGGGAGTGCCAAATACAGATCCAGGCCCTGTTCAAAGGGCTCATTACTCTTAGTTTTAGAGTGGTTGATGTGGAATCATACTTTTGTTGCATTATTTTTATACTATAGCTTGAGGAATTTTCTTTCCTTTTCTTTCTTTCTTTTATTTTTTTTGAGACAGAGTCTTGCTCTGTTGCCCTTGGTAGAGTGCTGTAGCATCACAGCTCACAGCAACCTCAAACTCTCGAACTTAAGTGATTCTCTTGCCTCAGTGTCCCTAGTAGCTGAGACTACAGGTGCCTACCACATTGCCTGGCTATTTTTTTTGTTGTTGTTGCAGTTGTTGTTTAAACTTGGGCCAGGCTCGCCACCTATAGCTCAACCGGCTAAGGCGCCAGCCACGTACACCTAAGGTGGCGGGTTCGAATCCCCAGCCTGGACCCGCCAAACAACAATGACGGCTGCAACCAAAAAATAGCCGGGTGTTGTGACGGGCGCCTGTGGTCCCAGCTACCTGGGAGGCGGAGGCAAGAGACTCGCTTGAGCCCAGGAGTTGGAGGTTGCTGTGAGCTGTAATGCCACGGCACTCTACCCAGGGGGACGGCTTGAGGCTCTGTCTCAAAAAAAAAAAAAA
>CAUYTI010041535.1:0-12845 GCA_963575145.1 Galago senegalensis
AACGTTTTAAAGCAATAACTGAGAAAATGACATGAAGGCTGTGTTGACCAGTTTGATGGAAGTATTTCAGAATGCATGTGAAAACCCCCACACTGTACCCCAGAAGAGTATCAATGTACATAGTTAACATTCAATAAAAAAATAAAAAAAAAAAGAAGCAGATGGAGGAGACAGGCTCCTCTCTAAGAACACACTTCCGCGGCAGCACCCCACATCTTGAGAGTGAATTATCAGCTCAGATAAGGGATGGACTGAGATGAGGATACTGGACTTGGGCTAGTGGAGCACCTGGGACCAGAGTAAGGTGGTTTCTCAAGGATCCTGGTACTGGAAGAGGTGGCAACTGGAGCAGAGCAGTCTGGGCTCTGGGTTCTCCAGGGATGGTGAGAACCACTCCCAGTTAAGGCCTCTGAAAGGGTCAAGGGGGACCCAGGAGTCTAGGTAGGTTGAAATAAGCCTGGATTCTTAGTGGATTTTCTTTATTCCATTTATTTTTTCTCTTGAAAACCCCATTCCGTCCTTGGTGAGTCAGACAAGGAAAAGTACAGAAGGTGGTGGGGCACGGGAGTGTGGGACCCTCAGTCTCCTCCCTCTGCATCCTGTTGCAAACCTCCACCTTCCACCTTCAATGACAATGCTCACTGCCAGGCATGTCCCCCTCCCCTTACTGGCCCACAGTGGAATCAGACTCTCTGGTTTCTGGTAACTTCATCAGGGCTGCATCGTGTTACTAAAGCTGGAGATAACATCTTCCCCTGAGTAACCCTTCCCTGCCAAAGGCCCATAAGGCTGGATTCTGACTCAGAGGAAAGACCCTGGGTATGGAATGAATTTTGGGGTGTGAAGGTCTCTCAGGCAGAAGCAGATCAGCTGAGACACTGGTGCAGCGTATAGGAACACTGTTGTTTGACACCAGGGCCTACAATCTGATTGGGAATGAAGCGCTTACAGAGACCCCTGTGCTCCTGGTACTGCTCTGGATGCTGTCTCCCCATATCTCCAGCTAGGTCCTACTGACTCACCCCCAGGCTTGGATGCAGGCAGTGGCCCTACCTCCCTCCAGTCCTGGAGGACAGGTCCACCTTAAGTGGACAGCACTTGGGAAGGGTGCCTGCTGCCACCCTCTGTGCAGGTGCATAGCCACCAGCGGCCACTGGGCTACTCACACTGTGTCTGCAGCCCAACACCATGATCCAGGGCACCTTGGAGCTAGATGGTCCCCTCTGGGGATGGGATGGGGACAGTGATGATGACTGGGACAGTGTTGTACTGGCCTTGCTGGCACTGGCTGTGGTAGCTTCTACAGCACTGGCTTTGCACTGGTTTGGCTCTGAGCAGGACCAGGAGGTGGGAAGAGGAGTGGTGTCTTCATTGCACCCGAAGTCCAACATCAATGGCTGCAGCGAGGGACACAGCCCAAGAGAGGGGACTCCAGACCTTCTAGGATGCAACCAGGGGAGTTCTGCTCCCACAGAAGACAGAGGGCTAGCCAGGCTTCCACCCAAGACAGCTTGCAAGGTGGCTCTCAGAGGGGTCTTGGGACACCAGCATGGCAACGCCACCTTAGGAGGTAAAGGAAAGCAGCTTCCCAGGCCAAGCACTGCCCTGCCAGGCAGGAGCAAATCAGGGGGTACAGCTGCCACCATTCTAATTCATTTCACTCCTCGAAGTCCTGACAGTGAAGTGGAGGAGCAAGCCGAAGCAGGAGGTGGCAGTGTCAAGGGGCCAGCTCGTCAGCAACAGGACACCAGCCCCTGGCAGCCAGGTGTGGAGCCCTCTGGCTCACTGTGGAGAGGTAGGGGCAGTCAGCAGGACAGAACCTGCTGTTCCCCAAAGCTGGGCAGTGTGGTGAGTGTGTGGGATGTTGTGGATGCTGCTGCCAGCCTGGACGCCCATGCCAGTGGCCTCTGTGCGGGCTCTCAGTTGCCCCTCAGGGCTCAGGGGCCTGCTCCCCAAGCACTACCTGAGGCCCCCACCCTGACGACTGGGGCTCCCACCCCCAGAGAGGTTCAGGGGGTCTTGGCCCCCAAGGCCAGCTGGCCTTGGGCCAGGAGGCAGGTCATGGTCACCCAGAGCTTCAGCGGGGTTCCAGGCTCTACTGGTCAGTGGCCAGAGGGGCCTCCTAGGGGGTGCCCACTCTTGTTCCAAGGGCTGGGGGCCACAGGGGTGTGTGATGCAGTTGAAGTTAGGGCTAATAACTCTCCAGGTGGCCACCTCTTTCTTGGCTCAGGGTCAGGTTGGACAGAGATGCAGGGAGGCCACAGTGTCAAAGAAGGGAGAAGTTCCTGGCAAGAGGATGTTCAGGTCACTGACCTGGGATGCATGAGGTTTGTGGACAGAGGGAAGCCAGCCACAGCCAGCTGCAGTCCTGCCCACACCCTGAGCTGTTCAACCATGCCCCTGCCTCTGGGCACTAAATCTGGCCCACCCTCTGCTTCCCAGGGGGCTGCTCAGGCCCTGGGTCTCCTACCCGAATCCTTGACTCCTCTGAACCCCTCTTCTTCAGACTCTTTGGCCTTGGGAGTTAGCCAGGGCAAAAGTGAAAATCTCAGAGTGGAGCTAGTCCCAATTTCAGCCCCAACTCCAGCACAAGCCACATCCTTAGGTTTAGCCCCAACCCAAACCCCAGCCCCAACTCTACCCCCAACCCCATACTCAGCCCTAGCCCTAACCCTTAATCCAAACCCAGCCCCAGCCCCAGTCCAAACTCCAACCCCCAACCCAGCCCCAACCCCAGCCCCAGGCCCAACTTCAACCCCAGCCCCAGCCCCAACCCCATCCTCAGTCACTGCCCCATCCTCAGTCCCTGCTCCAGCTAGTGGGTCAAAACCTGTGTCTCAGGCTCTCTCCAAGGGCTACCAGGAAGGACAAATTGTAACTAGCTGGGGAAACCTTATTGAAATGGTTCTTAGAAGCCACCCCTTCCCCAGGCAAGAGAGGTCCCAAGGGAGTTCCCCAAAGGCAGTTCCTGGTAGACCTACAGATCTTCACACTTTCATGTGCTCTGAGGATAGACAGTCTGATTCTCCCTCTGAAGGGGCCATCCCCAGCCTCAAGGAGAGGCATAGTTCTTCAGCAGGGAAGTCCATAGGGGCAGGCACAGGGGGCCTGGTTGAGGCTGGATTTCAGCCACAGCCAAGAAGCTCCAAGACCAATAGGGCTCCCAAGCCAGGCTCTCCCCCAGGCCCAAGAGGACAGGAGACCCAAGAGAAAAGTCTAGACTCACTATCTGGAACTCTAATGCCAAGGCCGCCCTCCGAGCCCCCTGTGCAGACACAATCTGGCTCCACATCATCCCCTGCTGTGAGGGGGGACTCACAGCCTGTTCCACAGCCACAGCCACGGAAACACAGCCTGTGTGAAATAGACCAGAACTTTGAGCAGGAGGTTGGCCAGGCAGTCCCACAGCACCAGGGGGAGGCACCAGAGAAGGGGGTCAGTGCTGTAGGGAGCTCTGGGCCGCTCACAGAGAAGCAGAAAGAAGCTCAAAAACTCATGGTTTTTCTGCAGAAGCCCGGGACCTGGGGGGTAGTGGAGGGGCCCCGTCAGCCCAGCTCACGAGCCCTGGAGCCTGCCACTGTCGCAGCTCTGAGGCAGCGGCTGGACCTGGGCAGCTGCCTGGATGTGCTGGCCTTTGCCCAGCAGCACAGGGAACCCGGCCTGGCCCAGGAGACCTATGCCCTGATGAGCAACAACCTGCTGCACGTGATGGGAGACCCTCATCTATACCGGCAGCTGAGTGGGGCTGACCGGGAGCGCATCCTGAGTCTGCGCACAGGCCGGGGCCAGCCGGTGTTGGGGGTCCTCGTGCTGCCCAGCCTTTACCAGGTGAGCCATTCAGGGCTCACTAGGGGCGCTCATGGAGAGGAGGCTCCTGTGGCAGGGCCTGCACCCCTGTCTCCTCGCATGCACCTACACGTGTTCAACCCCCAAGAGAACACATGGAGGCCTCTGACCCAGGTGCCTGAGGAGGCCCCACTCAGGGGCTGTGGTCTCTGCACCATGCACAACTATCTGTTCCTGGCTGGGGGCATCCGTGGCTCTGGGGCCAAGGCTGTCTGCTCAAATGAGGTCTTCTGCTATAACCCTCTGACCAACATCTGGAGCCAGGTGCGGCCCATGCAGCAGGCCCGAGCCCAGCTCAAGCTGGTGGCCCTGGACGGGCTGCTATATGCCATCGGGGGCGAGTGCCTGTACAGCATGGAGTGTTATGACCCCCGCACAGACTCCTGGACTTTGCGTGCGCCCCTCCCTGCAGGCACCTTCCCTGTGGCCCATGAAGCTGTGGCCTGTCGTGGGGACATCTATGTCACAGGGGGTCACCTCTTCTACCGCCTGCTCAGGTACAGCCCCATGAAGGATGCTTGGGATGAGTGCCCCTACAGCGCCAGCCACCGGCGCTCCAGTGACATTGTGGCACTGGGAGGCTTCCTGTACCGCTTTGACCTCCTGCGGGGTGTTGGTGCTGCGGTGATGCGCTACAACACTGTAACAGGCTCCTGGAGTCGGGCTGCCTCACTGCCCCTGCCGGCCCCCACCCCTCTCCGTTGCACTGTGCTGGGCAACACCATCTATTGCCTTAACCCCCAGGTCACTGCCACCTTCACAGTCTCTGAGGGGACAGCCCAATTCCAGGCCAGGGAGCTGCAGCCCTTCCCTCTGGGGAGTAAGGGCATCCTTTGTCCATTCATCCTGACTTTGCCCCGTGAGAACTGGCTGCAGACCTCCCTGTGAGTGGCCAGTAGAGAAGTAGGCCATTGTGTGGAGAGACTTGAGGGGATGTGGGGCACAGGAGGGGGCTGAGACTACAACTTCCTGCTGTTGTTTCTGGAACTACATTCTCTTTCTGTTATAATGAGTCTCCTGTTTTAAAGGTTGTCAGTTTTATCAGAAGTGTAATTGCCCCCTCCACCCCCTCAGCCTCCTTTTTGTCCCCCTCACCACACCCAGGCTGTTTGCTGCCCCAGTTACTTACCTGCTTACTCTGTATCTTGGCTGGTTCAACCCCTACCCTCCTCTGTAGGACTCTCCTTGTCCCAAGAGCTGAGCCAAGAGAGGAGATGGCTGGAAATCATTCACTTTTCCTATGTTCTTTTTTTTTTTGGCAGTGTCTCACTTTGTTACCTGAGGTAGAGTGTCATGGAGTCACAGCTCACAGTAACCTCAAACTCTTGGGCTTAAGCCATCTTCCTCAGAATTCTTTTTTTTTTTGGAGACAGAGCCTCGAGCTATGCCCCTGGGTAGAGTGCTGTAGCATCACAGCTCACAGCAACCTCCAACTCCTGGGCTCAAGTGAGTCTCCTGCCTCAGCCTCCCAAGTAGCTGGGACCACAGGCACTCACCACAACACCTGGCTATTTTCTGGTTGCAGCCGTCATTGTTATTTGGCGGGCCTGGGCTGGATTTGAACCTGCCACCTTAGGTGTATGTGGCTGGTGCCTTAGTCACTTGAGCCACAGGCTCCGAGCCGGCTTAAGCAATCTTTTTGCTTCAGTTTTTCATTTTTAAGTAGAGACAGGGTCTCACTCTTGCTCAGGCTGGCCTCAAACTCATGAACTCAAGCAATCCACCTGCCTCAGCCTCCCAGAGTGCTAGGATTATATGCATGAGCCACTGCACCTGGCCCACACTTCCTGTGTTCTGTCAAAGGTGGAGAGGGAGCAAGAAAGTCCCCAGGTAACACCCTCCCCTCTGGGACTTTCTGCCTGCCCTGAAGATTTTTGGGAGCCTGGCTAAGCCCTACCCAGGTACCAACCCTGTATCCATTCTAAGTTTGACTGATGCTGTGAATCCTTAAGGGCCTGGGGCCCTTGTCTGTGAACTTGGGTTGGGTGGACACTGCTCTGCTGCCTGTAGCCCCTGACCACAGGCCTAGTACAGACTATCTAGGACCACTTGGGCTCATGATCCTCTGCAGCCCTGTGGGGCCTCTCTCAACCCCTCCAGAATCCCACCCCACTTCCCACCAGCCACCTTCTAAATAAGACCTGAGTTTCACCCTAGTTCTGCTGCTTTTTAGCTGTGTGGACTTTGGCAAGACATTTAACTTCCCCTTTTCCTCATCTGTAAATTTGTGTAATGGACATCTGTCATTCATGAGAGTTGTGGGGAATAAAATCACAAATGTAAGCACCTTGCATTGTGCACAGCACAATCAATAATGTATGTCCTCCCCTTACCCACTTTGAAACTCACTTTAGGGAGGTGAATAAATCTGGTTGTTTGATTAGACACTGCTACGCATCACAACCTGTGGTCTGAGTGTCTCTGTCTGGCCTATTTTTGCTTTTTATTCTATGCTCAGCACAAATGGCACCAGATACATGTGCCCATGCTCACTATTGTATCTTACACTTGTCATGTTTTATTCATAGGTTTGGTATATGGCTGGGTAGATCATGGCACAACGCAGAAAGGGGTCTTCAGATTGTGCTTGAAAATAAGTTTATTGGGAAACAAGTACAGTGCATACAGCTGTATATTTGTCACCAGTTCCACCCCCAGTGGCTTCTCTACACAGGCAGATGGTGGCATAGCAGCTGGGATGAGTGGCCCAGGGGCAGTGGGGCCTACTGCTTGCGCTTGGTCTCATTGAGCAGCTCCTGCCAGTTCTTTTCCATCTCCTCCTTGCAGTTAAGAAAGGCATCCTCCAGCCGGCGCATGGACTCGGCCAGCATGGGGTTAGTGCGTATCACCACCATGTCGTAGGCCATCCAGGTCGCCTGCACTGCAACAACCAGACAGGCCCAGTCAGGCCACAGGGTGGAGCTGCAGCTCTGGCGCACCTGTGGAGGGCCAGATGCCTCTACTGTCATCAGCTCCCAGGGGGCCAGATCCCTGAGAGGGCCCATAAAAATACTCCCTACAAACACCAGTCATGACATTTCCTACTCTCATGCAAGTCAACTTCTGGATACACCAGACCAATACATTAGAAGGCTGGAAGTCAGTCTGACATGAAATGTGAGCAAAGACAGAGGAAGTGCTGGTCCTTACACACATGCATTCACAGCTAGTGGCTGTAGGTGACCCACAAGGAGCCATAACAATCACTCAAGTTCACATATTCAAGTGGGGCCGACCACTCCCAGTTCTGAAAGATGCTGAGTCTCATGCTACCTCATGTTCAGTGGCCTTGATGCCTGCACACTTCCACCTAGGGCGCCTCTGTGCTTTCATTAAAGCCCAGGCCAGGGCTGGAAGATGTCCTTGAACTTTCACCACTGTACAGATTGACTTTCTTGCTCTTTCCCTCTGAACGTGATCTGAGGGCAGCATTCCCTGGGCCTATGGGTGGACATGTGCTTCTTTTCTTTCTTTTTTTTTTTAAGAGACAGAGTCTCACTTTGTCACCCTCAGTAGAGTGCTGTGGTGTCACAGCTCACAGCAACCTCCAGCTCTTGGGTTTAGGTGATTCTCTTGCCTCAGCCTTCGAACAGCTGGGACTACAGGTGCCTGCCACAACACCGGGCTATTTTTTATTGCAGTTTGGCTGGGGCTTCAAACCCACCACCCTTGGTATATGGGGCTGGTGCCCTACTCACTGAGCCACAGGTGCTGCCCAGCATATGCTTCTTGTGTGAACTCAATGGAAGTGTCTAGAAATCCTACCCCACTCTTCTCTCTGTAGCACCCACCCATTGGTGTGGCTCTACCCTCAACTATACATAGCAAAGGTCATCTCTGTTGGGCTAAAAACGTACTTTAGGAAACTTTAGGCAACTATGTCCTCAAAGAAATTAATCAAAGAGGATATATGCAGAATGACTAATAATAAATGCACAGGTCAGGCTGGGTATGACGGCTTGTGCCTGTAATCCCAGCACTTTGAGCAGCCAAGGTGGGAGGATTGCTTGTGGCTAGCTGCTTAAGACTAGCCTGGATAACATAGTGAGATCCCTGTGTCCATACAAAAAATTTTACAAATCACTGGCCATGGTGGTGCATGCCTGTAGACCCAGCAACTCAGGAGGCTAAGGAAGGAGGATCACTAAGCCCAGAAGTTATAGTGAGCTGTGATCCTGTCACTGCACTCCAGCCTGGGTGACAGAAGGAGATCCTGTCTCTAAAAAAATAATAATAAACATATAAATTCACATTGTGTATCTATACAAAACCAAAGTCAGCATTATAGCAGACTTGAAGTTTTACACATAGCAATATCAGTTGAGTTAGGGAAAAATTCTTAGAAGAGGTATGTGCAGTGTCTCAACAGATAGCACTCATACAACTGTATAGCCAGTACAGGGATTCCTGAATGTTAGGAAGCATGAGTGTCACTTAGGGTACTTCTGAAAATGTTGACTACAGCTCCCTCCCACAACTCAGAGAGGTGTCTAGGAGGTGAGAACCTGCTTTTTTTCAAGACAGGGTCTAGCTCTGTTACCTGGCTAGAGTGCAGTGGTATGATCATAGCTCACTACAAACTCAAACTCCTGGGCTCAAGCCACCCTCTTGCCTCAACCTCCCAAGTAGCTGGGATAACAGCTATGTGCCATAACACCTGACTAATTTGTCTTTATTTTTTTAAGGCAGAGTCTCACTTTGTCACCCTCAGTAGAGTGCCGTCATGTCATAGCTCACAGCAACCTCAAACTCTTGGGCTTAAGCAATCCTCCTGCCTCAGCTTCCCGAGTAGCTGGGACTACAGGCACCCATCACAATGCCCAGCTATTTTTAGAGACAGGTTCTCACTCTGGCTCAGGCTGGTCTCTAACTCCTGAGCTCAGGTAATCTACCCACCTTGGCCTTCTAGACTGCTAGGATTACTGGTGTGAGCCACGTGCCTGACCTAATTTTTTTTATTTTTTGTAGAAATAGGGTCTCTTGCTATGTCTGGTCTTGAATGCCTGACCTCAGGCAATCCTCCTGTTTTGGCCTCCCTTTTTTTTTTTTTCCAGACAGAGTTTCATTTCGTTACCCCTTAGTAGAGTGCTATGGTGTCATAGCTCATAGCAACCTTCAACTCTTGGGCTCACGTGATTCTTTTCCTTATCCACCCAAGTAGCTGGGACTATAGGCACTGCCACAATGCCCAGCTATTTTAGAGGTCTTGCTTTGGCTCAGGTTGGTCTCAAACCTGTGAGCTCAGGAAATCCACCCCCTTTGGCCTCCCAAGTGCTAGGATTACAGGCGTGAGCCACAGTGCCCAGCCCTCCCATATTTTTTTTTTTTTTGAAACAAGGTCTTGCTGTATTGTCCAGGCGAGAGTGCAATGGTTGGATCATAGTTCACTGCAAGCTCAAACTTCTGGGCTTAAGCAATCCTTTGCCTTAGCCATGTACCACTCACCCCACACACTTTTTTTTTTCTGAGTCAGAGCCTCAAGCTATCCCCCTGGGTAGAGTGCTGTGGCATTACAGCTCACAGCAACCTCCAAATCCTGGGCTCAAGCACATCTCCTGCCTCTGCCTCTCAAGTAGCTGGGTCTACAGGCGCCTGCCACAATGCCCGGCTATTTTTTGGTTGCAGCCGTCATTGTTGTTTGGTGGGCCCAGGCTGGATTCGAACCCGCCAGCTCAGATGTATCTGGCTGGTGCCTTAGCCACTTGAGCCACAGGTGAAGAGCCCCCACGCACTTTTATTTGTTATAGAGACAGGGACTTACTATGTTTCCCAGGTTGGTTTTGAACACCTAGCCTCAAGCGATCCTCTTGCTTTGGCCTCCTAAAGTCCTGGGATTACAGGTGTGAGCCACTGTGACTGGCCCCAAACCTGCCTCTTAACAAGAATCCTGAATCATTCTGGGGCAACAAGTCTGCACACCACCTTTTAGGCCATCTGGACAGCAGGCAAAGCAGGGCCCTGGGAGCCAGCCCAGAGTTTTCTTCCTAGATCTCTACTTACTATGTGACTTGGAACAAGTGGCTCAAATTTACTAATCTAAGTCTCCTCGTCTGTAAACTAGAGATTAGATACCAATCTCATAGTTTGCTATGAGGATTAGATGGGTAATATATATAAACTGCCTAGCACACATGTTATGGATTGAATATTTGTATCTGTAGCATCCCATATAGCTTATGGCTAGGAGGAGTGAGAGTTATAAGTAACACCTGTATAGCTCAATAATGGACCACCTTGGCGAAAAGGGCATGGGGAGAGATTTAGCTCTCTTAACAAGCATGAGAGCTCATGAGATGACAGTATTAGTGAATTGGCAGTCTCTACACCTGTGGTGTTAAGAATTACGAGATCAGCTCTATATTAGGCTGGAGGAGAAGGCAGTCGGGAGCATGCACTTTCTATCATGGATCCACTAACTCTGTTGCCTCTCCTGCCAGCACCGTGCATCTCTGTTGAAGATTACCAAGCTCTGCTATAGACTGCTAAAGCCCTATTCTTTTTTTTTAGATGGAGCCTCAAGCTATCCCCCTGGGTAGAGTGCTATGGCATCACAGCTCACAGCAACCTCCAACTCCTGGGCTCAAGCGAGTCTCCTGCCTCAGCCTCCCAAGTACCTGGGACTACAGGTGCCCGCCACAACACCTGGCCATTTTTTGGTTGCAGCCATCATTGTTGTTTGGCGGGCCGGGGCTGGGGATTCGAACCTACCACCTTAGGTGTATGTGGCTGGCACCTTAGCCGCTTGAGCCACAGGTGCCGAGCCAAGCCCTATTCTTCTAAGACTACTTCACCCTCAAAGACTCTCTCTCTCTCTCCCCTTTGCTGAAGCAAATAACCCTCAGGCACCTAAAAGCAATTGTTCCTGAATGAGATAACAGCATAGTGGTCCATGTCCGGAACATAGCTAGATAAGCAGGGGGCCGGAGACCTGACCAGTCCCGGGCCCTGATACGTGTCTCCTCCACAAGCCACCAAATTTATGTTGAAATCCTAAGCTGCAATGTGCTGGTATTAGGGGGTAGGGTATTTGGGAGATGGTTAGGTCCTAAGAGTGCAGACATCATGAATGGGATTAGCACCCTTACAGGAAGAGACATGAGAGCTTACTTTCTGTTTGTAAGGGTATATGAGATTCTATGTGAGGATAAAAGATCCAGCCTCCAGAACTATGAGAAACAAAAAGAATTTTTTAACATACATACCCAAAATCTAAAAAGCCATTTATTGCAATTCTTTTTTAAACAGTCCAGTGACTTTCCACCTTCAAGTTTGGAAAGATTTGATTTTCGCAAGAGGATATCGAGTACCCGTATCTTCCAATGTTAATAAACTGTTACATTAGTTCCACCAATTCACAATTTACTATCAATATACTACACACTCAACTTTTCCATTTTTCACAGCAAATTAATTAAATTATTAGGAAAACAGGACTAACCACAACCAAAGATGTTACAGAGTGTACACAATTCTGACAGGAAGAGTCATTATCAAGGGAATGGCTTTCTTTAGGAAAAAATTCTAGTAAAAAACAACATGGGAATAGAAGTAATTAAAAATATTCAAGACATGAAATGCAGAACTGGGACTCCATATTGCCATTTAGTATGCTTTGTATTATAGGATATAAGAACTAACACTCCCCCCCCCATCTATGGAATGTTAAGCTGACACGCAATGCAGTCAAAGCCTCCCATAATTCAACCTCTCATAGTATTTTCTGGTCGTATCAAAAATAAACAACCAGAAAACTATTTTACCTCTTAAAAAAAAAAGTATTTACATGTAAAAAATGGGATGAAGTGGGATTCCCTCCTTCTTAAAAATGTTTATAGAGCTGCTAAAAAAACTTGCACTTACAAAACAGTTGATAAAAATATTCCTCTGGGCTCAGTGCCTGTAGCTCAACTGGCTAAGGCGCCAGCCACATACACCTAAGGTGGCGGGTTTGAATCCAGCCCGCCAAACAACAATGATGGCTGCAACCAAAAAATAGCTGGGTGTTGTGGCGGGCGCCTGTGGTCCCAGCTTCTTGGGAGGCTGAGGCAGGAGACTCGCTTGAGTCCAGGAGTTGGAGGTTGCTGTGAGCTGTGATGCCATGGCAGTCTACCCAGGGTGACAGCTTGAGGCTCTGTCTCAAAAAGAAAAAAAAAAAAAAATATATATATATATATATTCCTCTGGATTGTATTGATGAGACGTGGTGGATGATATTAATTAGACTTGGCTTCTTCTCTCCTGCTTTATCAGCGGCTGGACTCCCCTCAGTTTTAGTTTCTCCATTTCCTGCAGGTGAATCTTCTTTAGTTTCTTGGTTAGCCAGTTTGGCCTATTTTTCCTTTGTTCCCCTTTCCCCTTTTGGTTGCGCTTTTTTCATCTGAAGATTTATCCTTTGCTGCTGCCTTTTTTGGCTTTGTTTCCACTTTTCCAGGTGCAGGTTCAGCTGACAACCATGCTGATCTCTTTAGGCTCTTCTGTCACAGCACTTTTAGCAGAGCTGACTTTCATTTTTAGCATCTTAGCAGTGGGGAGAGGTACCTGCTGGGTGCCCTGTGGGTGTGGAGCCAAGAGCCTTCACAAAGCCTGCCTGCCTGGCTGCTACCTCCTCTCACTGCCAGGGCTGCCAAGACCAGCCCAAATGTTTACTTTTAAAGCCACTTAGTCTATGGTAATTTGTTGTAAGATCCCAAGAAGTGGGGTGTTGCTGTAACAAACATCTAAAAATGTGGAAGTGGCTTTGGTATCAGGCGATGATAGAGGCTAGAAGAGTTTTGAAGTATATGCTAGAAGAAGCTGATACTGCCACAGAGGCAGTTTTATGTTTTGTTTTATTTAATTATTATTTATTTATTTATTTATTTTTGAGACAGAGCCTCAAGCTGTCCCCCTGGGTAGAGTGCCATGGCATTACAGCTCACAGCAACCTCCAACTCCTGGGCTCAAGCGAGTCTCTTGCCTCCGCCTCCCAAGTAGCTGGGACTACAGGCGCCCGCCACAAC
>CAUYTI010041537.1:0-19446 GCA_963575145.1 Galago senegalensis
TTCCTTGGATTTATAGCTTGCTGAACTACTTTCTGGGCTCAGCTCCCCGTCTCTGGCTTCATAGATTCTGATTCCAACCAGTATTTCTTCCTTTGCTCAGGAGCCTCTGACCAGGGTTGCTACCAGTCGGCCATCTTCCCAGAATCGATCTCTATTCTTTTAAATTTTCTGAGATTAGACTTGTGGCCTTAGATGTGATTGATTCTGGAGTATGTTCCATTAGCTGATGAGAAAAATGTGTATTCAATTTCATCAGGATGAAATGTTCTGTAGATGTCTGTTAAATCCAAATGTTGGATGGTTAAGTTTAAATCTAAAATTTCTTTGCTCAACTTCTCATTAGAGGATCTATCCAACACTGCCAAAGGAGTGTTGAAATCTCTGACTGTGATGGAACTAGCAGAATCAATTTGCTCATGCCTGTTAGAGTGTCTCTTATAAATTGAGGTGCATTCTGGTTGGGTGCATAAGTATTAATAATTGAAATCTCATTGTATTGAGTATTACCCTTAACAAATATAAAGCGATCATCCTTATCCTTGCTTACTTTTGTTGGTTTAAAGCCTATTGTATCTGCGAATAAAATTGCAACACCTGCTTTTTTCTGCTTTCCATTTACCTGGAATATATGACCATCCCTTCACCCTGAGTCTATATTTATCTTTCAAGGTAAGATGAGATTCTTGTATGCAGCAGATATCTGGCCTGAGTTTTTGTATTCAGTCAGCCAACCTGTGCCTCTTTACAGGACAATTTAAGCCATTTACATTGATTGAGAATATTTATAAGCCAATGAAATTTTGAGTATAGAGTTTTTCAAAAGTCTGGTGGACTTTTTTTAATCCTTTCACCATTGTGGAAGTTGGAATTTTATCAAAAGTTTCTGAGTGAGCTTACTTTTGTTGTGGAGGATGGCACTGTTCATTATGGAGGATAGGTCTGAGAATATCCTGGAGAGCTGTTTTAGTTACGGCAAATTTCTTTAACATGTGAATGTCATTAAAGTATTTAATTTCTCCATCATAAGTCAAACTCATTTTATCTGTATACAGGATCCTTGGCTGAAAGTTATTTTGTTTTAGGAGATTAAAAGTCAATGACCACCCTCTTCTAGCTTTAAAGGTTTCAGCAGAGAGATCTGCAGTCATTCTAATATTCTTCCCCTTATAGGTTATGATTTTCTTATGTCTGGCTGCTTTCAGAACTTTCTCCTTAATATTAACTTTAGTGAAGTTAATTATTATGTGCCTGGGGGATGTCTTATTCAGGTTGAATCATGTTGCAGTTCTGAAACCATCTGCTATCTGTTTTTCAGAAACACTTGACATGTCTGTAAAGTTCTCTTTCATAATCTTATGAAGAAGACCCTCTGTGCTTTGTGAAACAACTTCATCACCTTCATGGATTTCTATAAGGTGAATATTAGTTTTCTTCAATATATCCCAGTGCTCTCTGAGAGAATCATCCATTTTTGCTCTCCATTTCTCCTCCTCTTTGCATACTTGGGATCCTTCAAAAGCTTTGACTTCAATATCAGAAATTCTTATTTCTGCTTGCTCCATACTGTTACTGAGGGAGTCTATTATATTTCTCAGATCTTTGAGGGCTGAAAACTCTTGTCTCAATGTATCAAAATCTTTGGTGATTTTGTCTTTTAATTCATTGAATTCTTGAGAGAACTTTTGAAATTCTCCTTGAATTTCTAATTCCAACTTTGCCTCTATTCTATTAATCTTATTTGCAATCCAAATTATGAATTCTATTTCTGACATCTCAGCAATCTGTTTATGAATGGGATGTTCAGTTGTGTCTGCCATATCCTTCATTTGGGGGTTGATGTACTCTGGTTATTCATGTTACCAGAGTTTTTCTGCTGATTGTTCCCGTGATTATTTTACAACGTTTGGGTAGATGAGCAGATAAGGATAAGTTGGGTTGGGGTCCCCAGGAGTAGTCATTAACTAACCTTTGCTCAAAAGCTGGAATTGCCTGTACCTTTTCCCCTAGAGCTTTGCCAAGGACCCATGCAATGTTATACCCTGAGAAACGGGGACCTGCTTGGTGTGGTAGGGCTAAGTGGCTCTGTCTTATTTTCAGCTGTGTTTGTCTTACTCTTGTGAATTAGTTATTCTGGGTTAAAGTCTCAGCTGTGGAGAAATACCAGCAATTAAGGTACCCTGCCCCCCCCCAGGCAACAAGTGGAAAAGGAAAATCAAACCTTCCCACAACTACACATCCAAGGTACCACTTTGGATAGTCTTTGGGTGATTAGCCCAGTTCAAGAGTTCCAAATCAATTGCCCCATTCATCACGGGTCTCAGGTGGGAGAGCTCCAAAGGTCTCTGGTAACTAGATAGCAGGGGTCTGCTGTCAGCTCAAGTATGACTCACTCCAGTGCTCTGTGAGATCAGAAGGAGCTACCCAGCAAATAAATTAGTCTGGAAAGGTTGATGCTTCCTTCCCCACCCTGTACCTCTGTCACACCCAGTTACCCGTAACCCCATAGGGCAGTGACCCAGTTCCCTCCAGTGAGCAGATGCTGCAGGGGTTAACCCCTGCCTGAGTCACAGGGAGATCTATGTCTCCTAAGCCAGGTTGCTGGTCTCTGCCACTATTTGGCAGGGGATGATGAGACCTGCTAACCTCAGGTGCTTAATGGAGGCTGGGGCAGTTCACTCAGTTCCAGCCCTTCCCCTGATTAATGTTGCTGGCAGAACAGAACAGAACAACTTCGTAGAATTTGTTTCTGTCCTGGCTATATTCCCCTGTGGATCAGCCTTGGTCTTGGCTGCAGTTTGTGTTGGGGTGGGCGCAGATAGAGCTCACAGTCAGCTTTCAGTTCCAGCCTCTGCCTGCCTGCCTTTGTCTCAGCTATGATCTCCTGAGGGCTGGGTGTGTCTTAGGCTCAGAAAAGCAGTCTTCTGGCTCAGCCCCACCCAGGGAGTCTGCCATCTTTGCTCGTGCTTATTCTAGTCCCCACTCTCCACCCAGGCTGCTATGACCTCAGGCCTGCACTTCTGTCCCAGATCTGTTCCGCCAGTGGCTGCCACCAGAGAAGATGCCCAGCTTCCTCTGGTTGCCCACAGAGATAGGGCATGTCTGTCCCGAATAGCTTCATGGGTGTGAGCCCTATTGTTCCTGCTACTGAAGCTGTTGCTCTGCACCTCGGGGCACCACTGCTCCTGTATGGTTCCCTCTCAGTTAATTGTCCTCTCCTTATCCAGTGCCACAGAATCAGCACAGACCAGCAATATCCCTGACCCTGTTTACATCTCTGGAGAAAATGCCCATGAATATGAACTCCATGGGGGACAGGTTTCTAGATCTAGGAGTGAGAGTAGAGGGGAGTTCTGTGAGTTTAGAATTGCTGGTAGAGAATGTAGACAGTTTTATACAGTTTTATGCTTGGCAAGAGAGTGTAATGACACCCTAGTAGTGGGTAGGAGGTCCAGTTTTTAGAGGGTCTCTCCTTTGGGATAGAATGGGAGGATGTTTGAACTTTGCTTGCTTTTTTGTACAGAGTATACTGCAAGCCGTTCTCATGGGGGAGGGGACTCCCATCCACTTGGCAATGGATTTTGTACCTTTTGTTTGTATCCTTGGGGTCACAGGTCACCTCAGCAAGGTTGATGTGCATTCTTCAACCTTCTCTCTTAGCTCAGCTCCAAACCATTGGCTTACTAGCTAAACTTCTGTCTTTTAACTCTCCTTCTTGACTAACTAGACTAACCAGGAAAAGGAGATAGGACTCAGATGAATAAAATCAGAAATGAAATAGAAGATATTACACTAATACTAAAGAAATACAAAATATCATTAGAGATTATTATTAGCAATTATATGCTAAGAAACTGGAAAATCCAGAGGAAATAGAGGAATTACTGGTCACACACAACTGACCAAGAATGAATCATGAAGAAATATAAAGCCTTAATAGATCAGTAATGAGTAAGGAGATTAAATCAATAATGAAAAGTCCCCCAAAAGAGAAAAGTCCTGGATCAAATGGCTTCACTGCCAAATTCTATCAAACTCACAAACTACAGGATGTCCCAAAGTCACCCCTAAAGTTGTCAGACTTAGGAAAAGTGGGAAATTGTAGCTAAATTTACCTTTATTACAAAATATTCATTACAAAATTTTACAAAGAGTAAAAAGTTAAAAAAGTTTAAAAAAGTTCTTGTAAGTTGTTTTGTATCCTAACATGATATATCCTAGAGAATGTTTCATGTGCTGATGAAAAGAATGTATATTTTATGGCTATTAGATTAAATGTTCTGAAAATACTTATTAGGTACATTTGATTTAAAATGTAGCTTAAATCCTAAATTTATTTTGTTAATTTTATGACTAGATGATTTATCTAATCCTGAGAATGGAGTATTGAAACCCCCAGCTATTATTGTATTCTACTCTCCCTTTGTATCTAATAATATTGGCTTTATATATCTGAGTACTCCAGATATATAAAGCATATGTGTTTAGGATTGTCATATCCATTTGCTGAATTGATCCCTTTGACATTATATAATGACCTTCTTTGTCTCTTTTTCTGTTTTTAATTAAATTTTTTTTTTGTCTAAGTATAGCTACTTTTATTTTTGGTTTCTGTTTGCATGTAGTATCATTTTTCATCCCTTTATTTTAGTCTGTATGTGATTTTATAAATAAGATGAGTTTCTTATAATGTGTAGTTGGATCATTTTTAAAAATCCATTCAGCCAATCTATATCTTTTAACTGGAAATTTCAATCCATTTACATTCAAGATATTATTGACATGTTAAGGCTTATTCCATCATTTTATTAATTGATATTTGGTTGCTTTATATATTTGTTGTTCCTTTCTTTCTTATTGTTTATCATTGTGGTATTCTGTAGTAGTAACATTTAAGTTCTTTCTATTCTTAATCTGTATGTTTCTTCCACCAGTGTGTTTTACATATTTATGTCTTTTCATGATAGTAGATATTGTCCTTTCATTTTCATGTCTAGGATTCCTTAAGTATTTCTTGTAGGACTCATCTAGTGGGAATGAATTCCCTTAGCTATTGCTTATCTGGGAAAAACTTTATTCATCCTTAATTTATGATGGATAACTTTGTCTGTTTTAGTATCCTTGGGTGACAGGATTTTTCTTTCATCAATTCTAGTATATCATCCCATTCGTTACTGGCCTATAAAGTTTCTGCTGAGAAATCTGCTGTTTGTTTGTTGAGGGTTCCCTTATAAGTGACTAGATGGTTTTTTCTTACTATTGTTAGAATTATCTCTCTGACTTTTGACAGTTTGATGATAATGTGCCATGGATGAGACCTTTTTGAATTATATCTGTTTTGGGATCTATGAGAGTCCCATATGTGGTGTCTAAATCTCTTGCTAGACCTGGGAAGTTTTAAACTATTTTATTAAACACATTTTGTGTCCTTTCCCTTTTCTCTTTGACTTCTGTATAATGCAAATTCAAATGTTTGGTCGATTTACAATGTCTTGTATGTCACATAAGCTTTGCTCAGTCTTTTAAATTCTTTTTCATTTTTCTTTATCTGACTGAGTTATTTTAAAAGACCTAGCTTCAAGCTCTTCAAGTCTTTCTTCTGCTTGATTGGGTTTATTGTTTGAGTTTTTGAATATATTTCATATTTTACTTAATGAGTGCTTTAGTTCTAGAATTTCTGTTTAGTTCTTTTTTTCCTTTGGTAAGTTTCTCATTTTTAACTTGAACTGCTTTTCTGATTTGTTTGTACATTTTTAGTTCTCTTGTACCTCATGAGCTTCTTTGACATCATTATTTTTAATTATTTTGTCTTGGTATTTCACTAATTTCATTTTCATTGGAATCTGTCAATGGACAATTATTACATTCCTTTGTAGGTATCATATATCTTATTTTGTAAATGTTTCTTATGTCCTTATGTTGATATCTACACATTTACTATAATAATCACTTCTAATTTTTTGTAGTTGTTGGTGGAAGCTACAGTGAAGTTTTGCTGGGGATAAGGATGATAGTGTCCTGTCCCCGGGCCCACGTGGTGGTAGCAACAGGCTGAGCATGCTTGTCCTTGGGCCTCAGGGTAGTATATGGTGGTATCAAGGCTACTGAGTCCAGGAGGACAATTTTGGAGCCTCCAGGTTGCTTGCTTGGGTGCTGGCAGTGACAGTGGTGGGTTAGGAAGTTGAGGGGGAGGTTTCTCAGGGTCCTGGGCAGTTGACTTGGCATAAGTACTGGTAGCAGCAGTGGCATGACAATCTTCTGGGTCCCTAGTAGTTTATACTGGTGTTATCTACATAGCCAGTTTTGGCTATGATGGACTAAGTGGGTTAGTCTCCAGGCCCACACATGGTAAATGCCCCTATGTTAGTGTATAAAGCAGAGCTACTTCTAGGGCCCCAGACAGCATACTTGGGCACAGGGAGGTTAGGGGAACTTGGCCAGGTGGGCATATCCTCAGGCCTCCTGGTGGTGGATGCAAGCACTGTTTTGGCTATGTTAGGCAGGGGCAAGGTGATCCTTAGTCCCTAGCAGAATGCTTGGGTAGTGGTAGCAGCCCTGGCATTGGGGAGGGTAGTTTTGCTTTTAGTGGCAATAGCCATAAACAGGTGTATGGAAAGCACATGCTCTAGCCCAAGATAACAGCAATGAGTAGGGTAGCCTTTCTTCAAGGTGCTTTTAAATATAAGGAGAGCCTCCTACTAGAGGTGGCAGGGTTGCTGACATGGTTCATGCTTCAGCCCTTGTAGCAGCTAGCAGTGGCACCTGGCTTCAGGTAAAGGATGCCAGTGGGACTCCAGAAATGTGGATAGCAGGATCTGTTGGGCCTTTGTCAGGATTTAGTCATACAGGGGTTGGATTCTCAAAATGGAACCTTTCTGTAGCTACTCAGGATTCAGGTTATATGGGACCCAGTGTGCGCTCCCTCTCTGAAGCAACACTAAGGCTCTAGTTAGCTTCCAATGTTAGTCTCAGGGCCCACAAAATTAGAGGGGCTCTTCCATAACTAGGATTGTAGGAGTCTTTAGTGGGAGTATAGACTACTATGGGTGGCTCATTTATCCTTTCTTTACATTGGGGAGTCTCTAATCTGTCAGCCAATTTCAGACATTGAGGCTGCCTTACTTCCTTCTCCTTCCTTGCCTTAAATATTTTCCCATCATCTCTGTTTAATTCCAGCATTCTTTCTTAGATGACTATTTGAGATGTGAATAACCACTTGGTATTTTGGTTCTTCTTTGTACAGGCAGTAAGTACCAGATGCCTTTAGTCAGCCATCTTGAAACCTATTGCAAAGAAAACTCTATGTACTATTGGTTTCCTTTTCTCCATGTCTTCATTAGATCAGATCTTTTTAATAATATTTATTTTTAATGGCTTAAAGTAATATTTCATTGTGGTTTTTATTTTTATTTCTCTGATAATTAGTGATATTGAGCATTTTTTCATATATTTGTTAGTCATTCATAAATCTTTTGAGAAATGTCGATTCATGTCATTTTTTACTAGTGCGTTGTGTGAGTTCCTTGTATATTTTGGACTTTTTAATGCTGGGTAGGAAACATAATTGAGTATATAGACAAACAGAAATAAACAGTGTCAACTGCTATGAAGGAAATAAAAGATGGTGATGAAAAAAGACTAAAAGTGCAAAGCAGTAGATTAACTTGAATCTTTTAAAGTGATAGTTAAGCTGAGTCTTGAATGATGGGAAGGAAACAACCAAGAGAAGATCCCAGGAAAGATTGTTGCAGGCACAAAAAAAAAAGTGCTTGCATAAATCCTGAGGTGGGAGTGAGCTTTGTGTATTTTAGGAACTAAGTGTGGCCTTTACAACCAAAACATAGTACATGAGTGAGATTGTAGTAGGATTTGAGGTAAGAAAGCTAGACAGGGGCCATGTCATACAGTGTTCTGTAGACCATAGTGAAAGGTTTGTATTTTAGTTGTGTAAGTCTGGTTATGCTTTAAAAATGATTATTTAAGTGGCTATATGGAATAATTATCTGTATAGGGGAGAATAAGTGTTTATAAGAATAATTAAACAAAACTTGGGGCTAGGCAAAATAGGGTTACTGAGCCTTCTTTCAGTATGGTGCTGGGCTCCACTTTCTACTTTATAACCTGTTGAAGCAGAGGTTAACTAGTAGATTGATGGCCAGAAGAGAGGTATTTTTTTCTATTTCCCTTATAACAGATCATCCTAGAGGTTTTACACTTGGCCTTTTCTATTTCTAGTCTCTAGTTTTGCATTTATCCCAGGAATCATATTTTAACACTATCCATAAATATTTAGCTTCTCAAATAGTCTTTGGGCCAGATTTAAAATTCTATTTTTTCCTTCATTAATTAGTGAATTAACTAACATAGTTGACATATGCTTATTTTTCTAAAAGAATGATAAGTTTATCTATTTGAATATTGAACACTAACAAGTAAAAGCAGGCAGAACAGTTAGATGACAATTGCAATAGTCTAGGTGAGCCATAAGAATGTCTTGGACTAGAGTGCTAATAGATGACATGGTTGGAGTGATTGCATTCCTTATAGTTTGGAGGCAGAGTAAACAGGACTTATAATTGATGAAACGTGGAAAATGAGTGAAAGAGTAATTAAGAAAGATTCCTATACTTTTTGCCTAAGAAACAAGTGATGCATTAAGAGAGATGGGGATGATGGGTTGTTAAAAAGTTTGGCAGAGCATGTGAGGTGGCAAATAAAAAGACCAGTTTTAGATATGCTAAGTAAAAGGTGTCAATCATCCATGTGGAAATGTGTTATAGGCTCTGTGGTATATGACTCTAGCTAGATACAGAGGTGTCCAACTTGTGGCCTGCGGGCTGCATACAGATTATTTGAGGACTATTTTGCTTATCTGCAGTGTTGGACAGTGCAAAAAATAGTTGTGGATCTTGTTTTTTAGTCATCAGCTTCCATTAGTGTTTGTGTATTTAATGTGTGGCCCACGGCAATGTTTATTCTTTCAGTGTGTGGCAGAGAAGAAAAAAGATTGCACAGCCTTTGCTAGAACTTAAATAGGAATTCTGAGATAGAGATTAATATTTGGGTGTCAATAGAATTTAGGTAGTGTTGTAGGAGTGTTCAACCTGTGGCCTATGGTGAGTTGCATGCAGATTATTTGAAGCTTTTTTTTTGCCAATCTGTGGTGTCGGATATTGCGAAAATTATGCATGTATCTTTTATTTTTGCTCATCAGTTTTCCTTAGCATTTTTGCTTTTAATGTGTGGTCCGAGAAAACTCTTCTTACAATGTGCAACAGAAAATTTAAAAAAAGGCTGAACACCCCTGCAAAGCCTGGGCTTGGATAGTGCTAGAGTTCTTTTTTTTTTTTTTAAAGTCCATTTATTTTTTGTTTAATTTCTGTTTGGAGAATCTGTCTGGTTCTAGTGCTAGACTTCTTAAGGGGATTTTGAAAAACGGAGATTATTAGGCCTCCATTACATATTCAGTGCATATAGGGGAGGGCTTGGAAATCTGTATTTTTACCCCATGATCCAAGTGATTTTCACCCTGAGAAATGGTGATCTATGGCAGGGGTTGGCAAAATTTTTTCTGTGGAGGGCCAAATAGTGAATATTTTAGGCTTTCTATGCCATGCAGTCTGTCTCAGTACTGCCATTGTACCAGGAAAGCAGTCACCAACATGTATGGCTGAGTATGGCTGTGTTCCAATAAAATTTTATTTATGAACCTAAAATTTGAATTTCATATAATTTTCACACGTTATAAAATATTATCTTTTCCAACTATTTTAAATATAATCCCTTAGCTTATGGGCTGTAAAAAAATAGGCAGTGGGCTTTATTTGGCCCATGGGCTGCAGTTTGCTTAAAAAGATCTTGCTCAGTGATCTCTCAAGAGACATATGACTATATAATATTGAGGTGTGTATTTTATTTTACACACATACATATTAATGTTTTACAAATAAATAGCTGACTATTAGGGGAGCATACTAAAGAAAATTTACCTAGATGGGTAGGATAATAAAAATTTGGAGGTCACTGAGCTAAAACATAGGCATTATATTAGGGTTCTTCAGAAAAATAGAACTAATAGGACACACACACACACACACACACACACGTATATGTATGTAATAAGGAGTTGGCTCATTTCATGTGATTGTGGAGGCCAATCTCTGATCTGTAGTGGTCAAGTTGGAGACCCAGGAGAACTGACATGTAAGTTCTAGTCTGAAAGTGGGAAGCTAGTGACTCAGGAAAAGCTAATGTTTCCTGTTGAGTCTGAAGGTAGGAAAAAACTAATTTCCCAGCTTGAAAGCAATCAAGCAGGTGGAATCCCCTCTTACTCACAGAGTCAGCCATTTTGTTCTTTTCAGGCTTTCTACCCATTGAGTGTGGCCACCTACATTGGGGAGGGCACTTCTTTACTTAGTGTACAGATTCAAATGTTAATCTCATCCAGCAATACTTTCATAGACACACTCAGAGTAATGTTTAACCAAATATCTAGGTACACCATGGCCCAGTCAAATCGACACAAATTTAACCATCACAGGAAGTATCCTTATTAGTTATACTTCTATTTATTGTTCTATGCTGTTGTGGAATCATAATGATACAGGATTTCCCCACTCAGGGATGGACAGGGACCCTCCCCCATTCTCTAGACCCAGGTGAGCTCAGGAATCAGACCCCCATTCCCAGGCCCAAACAGGCTGCCTTTTCCAGGCCACATCCTCTGGGCTCTAGCAAGGTCATGAACAAGGCAGCCTGAGTCATTTTTGGGTAGTTCCACCTCCAGTATGGAGCACACACCCCAATCCTTTCTCAGAGACAAAAACTGTAAGGACCTGATAATCTTGCCCTAGTGGAGGAGGGACTACATTCACTCATTTGTTAATGCACTCATTAACTTTGAAAAGATGTTTTCCACCTATTAAGAGCTGGCCAAAAATGTAATATAGATTCCCAGACAAAGAGCCCATGTGAGAGATTTTCTGACTTGGGTCTTCCTCTTTGCCAGAGGATCTGGTGCTTTCTACTCCTTCTGTATTCCTTTCTGCCCAATAAAAAATCTTGTTTTACCACTCATCTGTGGTCCGTGGGTTTATTCCTCTAACCCCCCAAGGACCTACTGAGGAAGAAATTCCGGTATTAATATAATTACCTTGAAACTGAAGCATAATTATATCACTGAAGTGGTGGCTGACTTCCAGTAACCAGAACTTTCCAGATCCACACGTAGTATGCCCCAAACCACACTCTGTGTCCTGGGACACATCACTATACTTTGTACTCTCAAATGCTTTTAGATATTAGTTGGTGAAAATTTTTTGATATCAACCAACTTTGCAATTAAATCAATCATGGTCTTAAAAATCAGAAGCATTGCTCACAAATATAAGTACATTGAAAATTTTTGAAATGAGATAAAACAAGTAGTTTTAAAAGGAAAGGATTTTAGAAATCTTTATTTCCTCATATATTGGTTTAAAGCAGCGGTTCTCAACCTGTGGGTCACGACCCCTTTGGGGATCGAATGACCCTTTCACAGGGGTCACATAAATACAACCTGCATATCAGATATTTACATTAGGATTCATAGCAGTAGCACAATTACAGATATGAAGTAGCGCTGAAAATAATTTTATGGTTGGGGGTCACCACAGCATGAGGAACTGTATTAAAGAGTCATGGCATTAGGGAGGTTAAGAACCACTGGTTTAAAGGGATGTATACCTCAAGCTGCTCACTCACTCATCTTGATCAAAGAGGATTTCTGCTTGTCAAGTAAGCAAAACGTCTAACTGTATTTATTTATTTTTTTGTGATTCTTTGTTGAAGCAGGGTGAGTTTGAAAGCTAAACTATTTGGGGCTGTGTGTCCTTTTAAAATTTCCCCCTAAATCCTTTCATTAAGTCTGGTTTAAACCTGTTGTGCGTTCTAAAAGATGACCAGGTAAGAGAAATGCAAAGCTTCCTAGGCAAAGTTCAGTGTGCAGGGGCTTGGGAGCTCTTGTTCAGAAATGCTCTGCACCGTATTCTCCGGAGTTTGCCAGATGGGGAGGAGCACTATTGTTTCCAGGGTGCAGTCAGAGCCCTGGAGCTATACAGCCAGCAGGAGGTGGGAGGGTTAATACAGAGAAGATAATTAGTCACAGCCTGTGATCTTCCACTTTCAAAATCCCCTGTAGCCTGCTTCCTGTATATTAAATGGGTATCTGGGGTGTGTGGGTGGCTGGGGATAGTGAAAAAAAAGCCTTATACAATGCAATGTGTTTGGTCCTAGCTGTCCCAGAAGGGGGAGGTCTGTGGAGGTTTTGCTAAAAATCAGTGAAAGGGAAGATGTTCGCAGAATGGAAAGTAGCCATAGTAAGCCCTATCAAGGAAGCCAAAATCAGAACAAAGGGGAGATCTTGAAATCTCTGAAATGCTCTGAGTTTATCTCATTTCACACAACAAACCCACCCCTAAGGATTGTGCCAATCTCTTACTCTTGTACCCTCAATTTTAAGGAAATTGGGTCGTCATATGCCATAAGCTCACAGGGTAAGGAAGACAGGAACAAAGCTGGAAAGGTCAGCACAGAAGATTCTGCAAAGTGGAGTTGTTTGAATAACAAACAAAACAAAACAGTAGAAGGCAAATCATAAGGAATGGGGCAGAGCAGAAAAGCCCTGTAACATGAGAAGAGAGATACAGGAAAAGGCACACAAAGCAACTGTGGTTTCTCTAAAAAGGGGGATTTTGCTTTATTTTTCATCTCTCAAAAGGTGTCAACTTAAGAAAACCTCACAGCTCCTGTGGGTTGCTCACTCTCAAAGGAAAATGAATTATTCAGAAGTGTGATGAATAGTTCATCAAACCTCCCTCCAACAGGGTTGCTGCTTAGGTTCAGAGTAATTGGCCAGGAGCAGAAGGGGTTCAGGCCCTTTCCTCAATGCTTCTTTTTTTCCCCTCTGGAGGGGACCCTGCAAGAGAGGGTGAAGGTAACTGCCTGGGGTGGATCTTTCATCCCAGATGGGAAGAATAGCAGAAGCAGACAAAAACAAGAGGTCATTCCCATGACAGGCCTGCAGGAGGAGCCAGCACCCTTCAGTGGAACAAACTCTCTTCGGAAGGGAGGGCTCTTACCAGAGAGAGCTTCAAGAAGCTTCAGATTTAGCCCTGAATCCCAATCTCCAATCTGGTGGGGCGGGCAGCAGGCCTTTTTAGCCTCTGTTTTCCCTGTGGCAGGGCCTGGGGTATTTGGGAATCTGCATAAGAGAAGTTTGTCTAACAGAAGAAATGTGGTACAGTATCTAGCCACCAGGCTATGCTTCGATGCTAGCCTCTGAATAGCCTTGTTTCCTCCCCAATATTCCCTCCCTCCTTTATCTTCTTGTGGGCACACGCGTGCTCGCCCACACACACACACACACACACACACATACCACCTATCTATGCACATCCACACACCCACATATTTAGTGGAAAAGGTCAAAGGGATTAGCCCAGCCTTATGAAAACAGATTTTAGACTGACGAGGCTGTGTCTTTTTAAAGGCAAAGAAAGAACAGGCATGATCAGAGTTTATAATATCACTGACAGGACTAGAAAAAGACAGACAAGAACTACTCCTGATCTCAACCTGATCACTAGATGAGATGAGAGGCAATATAATCTAGTGCTTCTTGTTAGTCTGTCAAATATAGGTTAAAATCAGGGCTCTTTTCTTATGCTGCTTGACCTTGGATCTTTCACATAACCTCTATGAGCCTCAGTTTCCCTGTTTTTAAATTAAAGATGGTGGTATACATATATCTCACAAGAATATTGTGAGGATTAGATTAGGTAACTTTTATAAAGTGTTTAGCTATAGTAGGCATTTGATAAATGCTACCTGTTATTATTTATGTCATCACCATGCTTCCACATTTGTCATAGATCACATAGGGAACCAGGCAGAAGGATTTGAATGACTGTGGAAAAAATCTACTCCTTATGGTTTGGAGAAAACATTCATGAATCTAGGTCATACATCCTATTTCTTTGTCTAATAATGGACAGCTTTTCTCATCAAACTGCTGTTACCATGCTAGTGATTTATCTCCAATCCCCCCTCCCTCCCTCCCTTGTTCTCTCTCTCTCCTCTATGTATCTCTCTCTCTCTTCTTCTCCCTCTCCTCCTTCCTCCCTTCTTCCTTTCTGCCTCTTTTATTCTGGGAGTATTTTTCTGAAATGTTATGAAATGTCTGCTTTATGGCAACAAATTTTTTTATTAAAGGATTTGTATTATATTACTAAGCTCAGTTGGCCACAACTTTATTACCTACCATTCCAAACCTAACTCTGCTTCACACAAAGAGGAGTACTTTAATGACACGCATGCACAAATAATAAGTGTGCTGGTTGGTTCCTCTTCTTCCAAAAGATTTAGAAAATTATTTCGTACAATTATTCTAATATTCTGCCCGTCAGCTCTAAGACAGTTCTGCTAAAAACAACTGTAGTCATTTTACTCAAAGTAATGTCTTAAGATGATAAATCTGATAAGGCCTGCCTAGAAAAGTTAGTGTCGAACTAACGGTCCTTTTCCATCATTTGGAAATGTCTCTTTTGAGAGAGGAAATGCTCTGAGAAGGAGAATATGTCTCTAGATTAGTGAGAAAAATTGCAAATTTGGGACCATCATAGGCTGAAAGCTCATAAACTCAGCAACAAAAGGCTTCTGGAAACTGTCTGGGTGTTTTCTACTCAATGCCACAGTGTTCTCTGGGGCTGAGGAGCAGAAAGCTTGATGTCACCTAAATAGTTCAGGATAAGTGCAGATCATCCTCACACTTCTATATGTGAGAAGCAAGGTCTCTGTGGCCAGAAGGTTTTCACGTAATCACTAATAGGTTATGGCTGTGAGATTCATATACTTACTGAATGTTTTCACCTAGCACCCATGGTATTATAGGCAATGGAACTACAGAAAGGACTAAAACCATGGTCTTTACCCTCAGAGAACTTACATGGTAGTCATGGAAACAGGCACATTTAGTGGTTCTAAATTAAGAGGAAAACATTGGGTATGTAGGAAAAACTGCTGTGGCAGGTCTTCTGTGACATCTTCTTTAATTATCTGACAAACATCATGTAGACGAAGGATCTGATTTGCTTTTCAGAACTGTTCAGATCTGAACAAAGAACTAAGAATTAAAAAAATATATTGTTTAAGTGCTGCCTTTGTGCCAGGTACTTTACATATATTGCATCATTTAATCCTTACAACAATTGTGATAGTCTGGATAGGATGCCATAACAAAATTCCATAGACTGGGTGGCTTAAACAATAGAAGTTTATTTTTCCATAATTTTAGAGAGTGGGAAGTCCAAGGTCAACATGTCGGCCAGATGGGGCCAAGATGATAGACTAGAAACAGCCTGCACTCACTGCTTTCAAGGAGAGAATTGAAAGTTGCAAGTAGATGTTCACATACAGATGGATCAGAAAGTACCTGGGAAGGAGCCCGCACATGGGGAAGGGTTATAGGAAAGAATCTTGGGGCTCCACACTACTGCAGACACTGTAACTCAAGCTCTAAAGTGCCCTCCTACCACAGCAGGCCTCTAGACTGATCAGGGAGCTGCTTAGAGACTGTGCAGTAGCATTGTACCCAGAGAACAGGTTGTTCCTTCTGACTTATGATCTCCGATTGCTACAATTGATGCCATTCTGAGCTCTCAGCCCCTGAATGCCAAGTCTATATAGGGATTAGCACCACTGCAGCTACCTCTCCATCACCCTTGCTGGGATGAGGAGAAAGCAGAGAGGGCAAACACTTTCTCAGGGGGTCTGGATAGAGTGGGTGGCCACAGGGTCTACTATCTATTGCTATCAACTGAATAGCACTGCTGCCACCACCACCTCAGTAGCACTGTAGGAGCTACCAGCACCAGTCATGGATGAAGAGAAAGCCCCACCTGTCATAAATTGCCAAAAGCATGATGTGCACCTCAGTATCCCTACCAGATGTGAACAGGCCAGCTGCCACAGCCCTGCCCACAGTGAGCTACCATGGCCATGCATGCTACATGCTTTAGTGGCCCCCCATGTACCACCATTGTCTTGCCCACCATATAACATGAACTTCAATGACTCTACCTACTGTGTGCTATCTGGCTACTTTGGCCCTACCTCCTGGGCACCATCATGGCCTTGTCCCCATACGTGGATATGGGCAGAGAAAACTCCCATGCCACAGACTTCTGAGGATAGGGACACATCAAGCCCCCACCCATGCTTCCAATGGTGGCCTAGGGACTAACCTGCCAATCCACACAAATAACCCCCAGCTCTGGCTTGGGTCATGACAACCACAGAATAACAGGACAGTATAGGAGAGCAGCTGCATTGTAGGCTCTCAGTGCATCAGCCCCTCTCCTACAGGTCAATCTTTTAGAGTAGGACAAAAGCCTGCTATTCAGAGACCTTTCCTTACTTGTAATAAGTAGAAGAATTCCCAGAAAAATACAGGTATACCACAAACGTATCTGTATTAAACTGAGAAAAGAGGTTTCAGATGAGAAGAAACCACCATAAAAACTCTGGAAACATGAAAAAGAAGGCTGTTTTTATACTCTCAAAGGATCACAATAGGTTTCCAGCAATGGATCCCAATCTAAAGGAAATTGCTGAAATGTCAGATATGGAATTCTGACATATCATTGACAAATCAGATGAATGAGATTGATGAGTAAATTGAAAACCAATAGAAAGAAACAAAACATAATTCAGGGCATGAGTAAAAAATTCCATGATGTGATAGGGAACATAAGGAAAGATATAACATAACTCAAATGAAAGAGTCATTTAGGGAATTTCAAAATGCATCAGAATCAGAATAAAGTATTACAGAGCTTGAAGACAAGGATTTTAAATTAACCTAGTTAGTAAAAAATGTAGAAAATTGAACAAAGAAGGAACAACTACTCAGAGAAATATGAGGCTAAGTAAAAACAACTAATATAATAATCATAGATATTCCTGATGCAGAAGAGGTAAAATGAAAAACCATGTAAAATCTACTTGAGAGAATAATTGAGGAAAATTTCCCTGATATTTCTAGGGAGTTAGCTACCCAGATCCAAGATGATAATTGAATACCTGGAAGATTCATAGCAAATATGACGTCACCAAGACACATATAATGAGTCTGGTCAAAATCCAAATGAAGGAGAAAATCCTGTAAGTGCTGAGATGCTAGCAACAACTATCTTAGAAAAGAAAGCTCATTAGACTAATATCAGACTTCTCAGCAGAGGTTTTATAAGCCAGAGTGGATTTCAGGTCCCACTTTTAGTCTTCTTAAACAGAATAACTGTCAAACAAAAATTTTGTATGCTAAAAAACTAAGTTTTATAAATGAAGGAGAAATAAAGTATTTCTAAGACACACAAACACTATGGGAATTTTTCACCACTATACCTGCTCTACAGAAAATACCCAAAAGTGCTCTATCTATGGAACAGAACAATCAATACTCAGTACTGTAAAATATATATGAAAATTAAAACTCACAGCTTTCTTGTAAAACAACACAAGGCGGGGGGGGGGGAGCAAAACAAGGTTTTACTCAAAATGATGAGCAGACCTACAAAGAACTGATACCCATTTAACTAAAACTCTGCCATGATTTTGAGAAGGAGGGAATTATCCTTAATTTTTTTTTTTGAAGCCAGATTCACCCTGATACCAATTCTGGGAAAGGGTACAACAACAACAACAAAAATAAAACCACAGACCAATATCTCTATGAATATAGAAGCAAAAATACTCAGCAAAATACTAGCAAACCAAATTTAACAGCACATCAAAAAGATAACTCACCATGATCAAGTGGGTTTTATCCCAGGGAAGCTAGGATAGTTCAACATGTACAAATCACTAAGCATGATTCACCACCATATAGATGGAAGTAAAAACAAACACCATATGATCATCGCCATACATGCAGAAAAAATGTGATGAAACCTAGTACCCTTTCATGATAAAAACCTTCAAAAAATTAGGCATCAAAAGAACATATTTTTCAAAACAATAAAGGCCATATATGACTTCTGTTTACATCCTATGGAAATTCTTTCTTCAGTGTTTCATTATTCTCCCTATAGAGGTCTTTCTCCTCTATGGTTAAATATATTCTCAGACATTTTGAGTGGTGCCTGTAGCTCAGTGAGTAGGGCACTGGCCCCATATACTGAGGGTGGCAGATCCAAACCCAGCCCTGGCCAAACTGCAACAACAACAACAAATTATATATATATATATATATTCTCAGACATTTCATTTTCTTTGATGGTACTGTGAGGGGTTTTATGTTTAATTTGATTCTTAGCTTGACTGTTATTGGTGCATATGAAAGCTACTGATATGTGTATACCGATTTTATAACCTGAAACTTTTCTGAATTTATTTATCAATTCCAGGAACCTCTTGGTGGAATATTTGGAGTTTTCAAGATATAAAATCATATTGTTATCAAAGAGCAAAGGTTTGATCTCTTCTTTCTCCATTTGGGATACCTTTGATTTCTCTCGTCTGATTGCTCTGGCTAGCACTCTTAGCCATGTGTTCAATAGAAGTGGTAAGAGTGGACAACCTGGTCCTGTTTAAGTGTTAAGTGAGAATCTTTTCAATTTTCCCTCTTTCAGAATGATGTTGACTGTGGGTTTGTCATAGATGGCTTTTATAACTTTGAGGTATGTTTCCTCTATGTGGGCAAAAGATATGAACATCATCTTTTTGAATGAAGATAGACTAATGGCCAACAAGCACATAAAAATGTTCAACATCTCTGATCATAAGGGAAATGAAAATCAAAACCACATTCAGGTATCAACTAACTCCAATGAAAATGGCACGTATCAAAAAGTCCTATAACAACAGATGCTGATGAGGATGCAGAAAGAAAGGGACACTCTTTCAATTTTGGCGACATTGGAAACTATTATACCTCTGGGGAAAGTAATGTGGAGATACGTCAAATAACTAAAATTAAACCTACCATTTGAGTCAGCAGTGCCACTACTTAGATGTACCCAAAGGAAAAACATCATTTTATCATAAAGACACTTGCACTTGAATCTTTATAGCAGCACAATCATAAAGATGTAGAAACTGCCCATGTACCATCAATGCATGAATGAATTAATAAAATGTGGTGTATGTACCTCATGGAATACTACTTAGCCCTTAAAAATAGTGACATAATATCTTTTGTAACAACCTGGATAGAATTGCAGACCCTTCTTCTAAGTGAAATTTCACAAGCATTGAAAAACAAACACGATCAATGGGGCGGAGCAAGATGGCGGAGAAGATGCATCTCTGAGTCAGCTCTCCCGGTGGTTTCAGGTGAGAGTGGGCTTGTTGGATCTCTTCTGCGTGGAGTCCTTGCGCGAATAGGCAGTGCAGGGCGAGCAGCAAGGAGGTGAA
>CAUYTI010041538.1:0-26450 GCA_963575145.1 Galago senegalensis
GCGGGCACCTGTGGTCCCAGCTACTTGGGAGGCAGAGGCAGGAGACTCGCTTGAGCCCAGGAGTTGGAGGTTGCTGTGAGCTGTAATGCCACGGCACTCTACCCAGGGGGACAGCTTGAGGCTCTGTCTCAAAAAAAAAAATACAAATCACCCACCTTAAAAATGGGCAAAGGAGGCTTGGCGCTCAGCAGCTAGGGTGCCAGCCACATACTCTAGAGCTGGCAGGTTCGAACACAGCCCAGGCCTGCCAAAACAACAATGACAACTACAAAAAAAAAATAGCCAGGCGTTGTAGAGGGCACCTGTACTTCCAGCTACTTGGGAGGCTGAGGCAAGAGAATCGCTTAAGCCCACGAGTTGAAAGTTGCTGTGAGCTGTGATGCAACAGAACTCTACCAAGGGCGACATAATGAAACTGTCTCAAAAAAAAAAAAAACAGGGCAGCTCCTGTGGCTCAGTGAGTAGGACGCTGGCCCCATATACGGAGGGTGTTAGGTTCAAATCCGGCCCCAGCCAAACTGCAACAAAAAATAGCCAGGCGGTTGTGGTGGGCACCTGTGGTTCCAGCTACTTGAGTGGCTGAGGCAAGAGAATCACCTAAGCCCAGGAGTTGGAGGTTGCTGTGAACTGTGATGCTACAGGAACACTACCAAGGGTAACAAAGTGAGACTCTGTCTCTAAATTAAAAAAAAAAAAAAAAGAGCAAAGAATGTGAATAGACATTTCTACAAAGAAGATATCCAAGTGACCAATAAGCACATGACAAGATATTCAACATCTTTCCCAACCAGGGACACATCAATTAAAGCCACAACGAGATACCACCACTCACCCACTATGATAGTTACCATCAAAAGGACAAACAACAGACTTGGCACCTGTAGCTCAGCAGCTAGGGCGCCAGCCACATACACAGGGGCTGGCAGGGTCAAACCCGGCCTGGGCCTGCTAAACAACAATGCCAACAACAACAAAAAAAATAGCTGGGCATTTTGGGGGGTGCCTATAGTCCCAGCTACTTGGAAGGCTGAGGCAAGAGAATCGCTTAAACCCAAGACTTGGAGGTTGCTATGAGCTGTGATGATATAGCACTGTACCAAGGGCAACAAAGTAAGACTCTGCCTTAAAAAAAAAAAAAAAGACAACAAACAAATGTTCACAAGGAATTGAGAGCCTCATATATTGCTGGTGGTTAAGTATAATTTTACAGCCACGTTGGAAAACAGTCTGGCAGTTTCTCAAAGGGTTAAACATAGAATGGGTTACCATATGATCCCTCAATTCCACTTCTAGGTGAAATAAAAACATACACCCACACAAAAACCCGTACATGAATGTTCAGAGTAGCATTACTCATAATCACCAAAAAGTGTCAACAACCCAAATGTGCATCAATGGGATGGATGGATATTATGTAAAATGTGGTACATCCATTCAATGGAATATTAATTGCAATAAAAAAAAATAAAGTACGAATACATACTACAACACAGACCTTGAAAAATTATGCTAAGTAAAAGAAACTGACCCAAAAAGGCTACACATTGTATTATTCCATTTATATGAAATGATTATAATGGGCAAATCTATAAAGACAGAAATAGATTAATGGTTGCCATGGGCTAGGGGGACAGGAGACTTAAGGGTTTCAGCTAAGGGGTATGAGGTTTCTATTTAGAATAATGAAAATGGTCTAAAATTGACTGTGACTATGGTTGCAAACCTGTGAATATTCTAAAAGCCATTGGATGATACACTTTAAATGGCTGTTTTTTGTGGTATGTGAATTATATCTTAATAAAGGTGCTTTAGGCTCGGTGCCTGTGGCTCAAGTGGCTAAGGCGCCAGCCACATACACCTGAGGTGGTGGGTTCGAATACAGCCCGGGCCCGCCAAACAACAATGATGGCTGTAACAGGAAAAAAAATAGCCAGGCATTGTGGCAGGCACCTGTGGTCCCAGCAACTCTGGAGGCAGAGGCAGGAGACTCGCTTGAGCCCAGGAGTTGGAGGTTGCTGTGAGCTATGCCACAGCACTCTACCCAGGGGAACAATTGAGGTTCTGTCTCAAAAAAAAAAAAAAAAGGTGCTTTAAAAACCAGCCACAATTATATGAGAAGCATGTTCTACAGACATGGGTACTTAGCAGCAGGGACACAGTTGGGCGTGCACAGGCAGCTGGTGAAGAGGCAGAACAAGGCCAAGCAAGAAGTACAATCACACAGAGTGTGCCCCATTAGTGGCAAGCGCAGTGGCATGTGTGCAGAAGGCAGAGGAAGAGGACAGGAAAGGCTTCCCAGGATGCATTGGGAGTTGTCCGTAACCAAACTGTTGTGTTTTTATAAATTAAGATCTTCACTGGTTTTAATAAGATTCCAGAGGGAGGAAGATTTAAGGCAAGGGGACAACTCAGGCTACATCAGAAAAAACTAGTTCAGATCATCCAAACATAAAACCCAGAGCATGGGAGGAATCAAGATGTCCTGGGATGAATGAGCAAAGCAGGTGGCAAAGCACAATGGCCTTGGGACCCAGCCAAGAATCCTGGACTGAATATTTTAAGGGAAAGGGATTAGTGGGAGATGAGGGCCAACAGCACAATGATTGCCGCTTTTGTTCTGGAAAGATAAATGACCACCAATGTGGAAAGTAGGCAGACCAAGGATGAGTCTAGAGACAGGACAGCTCATTTATTTATAGTAGGTGTTATGAGTTGTTGTCACAGCCAATTTAATCCTTCCCTAAATATTAAGCTTGAAAACTGCAGTGAAGAGCAGTCAGTCTAGGACTGCGTCTGTCTGCAAGGCACAAGTGACAAGATGGGCTACTAAGAACAAAGTGGTCTTATGTAAAACTAATAATGATAATAACAAATTCACATAGAATTTAAAATGTTCTAATGCTGTTAAGAAAAACATTAATAAAGACTCTTAGAAGTTTAGGCAAGACCCTGGAACCAAATGACAAACGCTAGACCTAGAAATATAAACAAGCCACTTACCAAAGGAACTAAAGAATTTGGCTCAAATTCTGTGGAATGAGCATCTGAAAATTTTAAAAAAAAAAAAAGTCAGAATTTACCAATATTGCTGAAAAATATTTGACGTGATTAAAAGAATAATTTTAATCAATAGTTACTAGCAAACCTTGAACCTACCTGTCATGTTAAGGCAGTTTCTTGCAAACTCTATCACTGCTAGCTGCATCCCAAGGCAAATTCCTATTTTTAAAAGTACATATACAAAGCAAATGAACAAATTATGTGCTTATTCAGACTTTCTCTTCATTTGTTTGCTGCATGTCCCCTCCACCTAGAATGCAGACTCTGAGACAGGAAGACTCTGCCTGGTTTGCTCTGACTGTCCACTCAGAAGGTCCCAGGCAGACAGCAGGGCACAGGGTTAGCCTACCAAAAAGCAACCTAAGGCCCAGAAGTGACAAAGAAGGCTCATGAGGTTCAGAGAAGGAAGAAAAGGAAAAAACCAGGATCCAAAGGGCAAATCTGCCACCTTTTAGATTTGTCCCTAACTGGAGGTATGGGCTGCAGGGCTGACCAAGAGCCCAGTTCCTGCAGAGGCCATCTAACAATACCCAACTCAAGGAGACTCCCTGGGCTGAGACTTCACACTCCTTCTCAAGGAGATTCCACAGCTATAAATGTGGGCTTGTCCAGAAGAAGAGGGCCCAAGGGACAGTTACAGGAGTTGAAGGGTTGTTAAACCCTCTAGGGTGGGTTGAGTGTTCATGGGCAGCAGGGAAGGAGATACAGAATGGAACTGCTACAGGAAGGTAGAAACCTGTATTGCCCAGGAAAGCTGCAACCAGGCTGCTCCCAGACTCAGTTACACATTGGCTGTGGCCCACCAATTCCATCCACTAGACAAAGGGCAAATAGCATCAAAGATGCTTTCACGGACATATATGTAAGGTACATGGGACACAAAGATGGGTACAATCAATATACTGTGGATGCCAGAAGAAAAGTCAATAAGCAGGAAATACCTCAGTGCTTGGGGGAACTTTAGAAAGTTCCATATGACTGGGAATTAAAGAGATACTGTGTTAAAGAAAAAGCTGGCTCGGCGCCTATAGCTCAACGGGCTAAGGCGCCAGCCACGTATACCTAAGGTGGCGGGTTCGAATCCCCAGCCCGGACCCACCAAACAACAATGACGACTGCAACCAAAAAATAGCCGGGCGTTGTGGCAGGCGCCTGTGGCCCTAGCTACTTGGGAGGCGGAGGCAAGAGACTCCCTTGAGCCCAGGAGTGGGAGGTTGCTGTGAGCTGTAATGCCACGGCACTCTACCCAGGGGGACGGCTTGAGGCTCTGTCTCAAAAAAAAAAAAAAAAGAAAGAAAGAAAAAGCTAAAGTCTTGAATTCTTCAAGACAATTGAAAATTATCTTAGGAACACGAGCCATGTTTAGAGAGAAACCAAGTTTAGATAGAAAAATCAAAATGAAACAATGATCCAGATGAGCTTAGACAAGTAAAACAAAACAAGGTGTCAGGTAACAAATACTGGCTTCCTTTCAAAAATGAGTCACAGGGTGGCGCCCGTAGCTCAGTGGGTAGGGCACTGGCCACATACACCCAGGCTGGTGGGTTTGAACCCTTCCCGGGGCCAGCTAAAACAATAACAATTGCAACAAAAAAATAGCCAAGCACTGTGGCAGGCACCTGTAGTCCCAGCTACCTGGGGGGCTGAGGCAAGAGAATTGCTTAAGCCCAAGAGGTGAAGGTTGCTATGAGCTGTGACACCACAGCACTATACCAAGGGTAACAGGAAGAAAAAAAAAACACTGCCAGCCTGACTTGACCCTTGGAGTATAGTTTGCTAACCCTGTTGCAAAACAAACTATTTGGAGGCGAATTTCAAATCCAAGTTCATACCTTTACAATAACAAACCTTCAGTGTTACCCCCAGTTGGTGTCAAAATCCAACAGGATCAATAAACATGAGTTTTACCCAGAAAAGGAATCTTCTTAGTCCTTGCCCAAGAAATCGCCTGGAGTTTTCCCAATGTTCCTCTGACTCCAAAGCCTCCGGGCACAAGAACACCACTGAAATCAACACAAGATGAGGGTAAATTTGACTACCCATTATTTTTATTTTTTTTTTATTTATTTATTTATTTTTTTTTTTTTTTTGAGACAGAGCCTCAAGCTGCCCCCCTGGGTAGAGTGCCGTCGTGGCATTACAGCTCACAGCAACCTCCAACTCCTGGGCTCTAGCCAGTCTCCTGCCTCCGCCTCCCAAGTAGCTGGGACCACAGGTGCCTGCCACAACGCCCAGCTATTTTTTTTTTTTTTTGGTTGTAGCCGGCATTGTTGTTTGGCGGGTCCGGACTGGGGATTCAAACCCGCCACCCTAGGTGTACGTGGCTGGCGCCTTAGCCGGTTGAGCTATAGGTGCTGAGCCCATTATTTTTATTTTTAAAACTTGTCTTTTCAGCTTATCATGCACTGCTTGGTGCAATCACTAGTGAATAAGCTTGAAGTCTATTTTTGGAATTGAGTACATGATTTCACATCCTGAACTTTCTTCGTGAAAACCTCCCAAATGTTACTAAAGAGCTGAGACAATTTCTCAAAACTAACTTCAATGTGTACTTCAAGTCCATTCAATTAAGAATGCAGGGTGGCGCCTGTGGCTCAAAGGGGTAAGACGCTGGTCCCATATGCCAGAGGTGACAGGTTCAAACTCAGCCATGGCCAAAAAAAAAAAAAAGAATGCCACTGAGAGAGCAGCGCCTATGGCTCAGTGAGTAGGGCACTAGCCCCATATACCGAGGGTGGCGGGTTCAAACCCGATCCCGGCCAAACCACAAAAAAAAAAAAAAATAGCCGGGCGCTGTGGTAAGCGCCTGTAGTCCCAGCTACTCGGAAGGCTGGGGCAAGACAATCACCTAAGCCCAGGAGTTGGAGGTTTCTGTGAGCTGTTTGACGCTGCCACGGCACTCTACCGAGGGCAATAAACTGAGACTCTGTCTCTTAAAAAGAAAAAAAAAAAGTGACCAAAAAAATAAAAGAAAGATCTGAATTAATGTAGCTGAAGCTTCTTTCAAAGCACTACTGTAAAAATGTTAAGATCTCTCACGTCATGAAAAAGAGTCAAATTGACAAAATCAGCCTATGATTTCAATTGCTAATTAAGTATTTGGAAATGAAAATGAAATTTCTTGCCTAGAAAACAATTTAGAGACTTCTAACTGGACATGTCAGTTGAAACCAGGAAGGTCATGCTACTTTCTCAACACAATGCTGCCCCCATGAGTTCTATCAATAACTTACAAAATAAAACCTAGAACCAATACATGTGAAAGAGAAAATAAACTCAACAAAGGTTATCATTCTTACACTTTAACTTCACATATGTAAGATCCATCTCTGCATCATTCAGTAGAAGAAACACACTTTCCCTCCAATCCAACCTCACCATCCTCCCCACGGAAACTATATCCACTGCACATGCCATCAACATTAACATGTCACCTTTCAAAGCAACACAGGATTGAGTGTAGCACAGCCACCTACAAAAACTACAAGTATTCTACCATCAAAATGCATGGAAATTACTGCTTGGGTAAAATGAATCATTATAGAATATAGCACAATAGCACTGTCCTAACTGGTGTAGATGGTTCTTGGTACTCACTCAGCTTTGCATAGCTTCTGCCAAGCTTCATGGAATTTCACAGGGTCCTCAGATTCAGTGATCGGCTCCAGATCAGTGGAGTCTATGTACTAAAAAACATCCAACAGATAAAAAAAAATTAAGAAATGTAAACAGTGAAAAATACTAGCACCATCTAACTCTATGACACAGTTACTCAATAATTAATTATTATGCAAACACTGTGCTAGGTACTGAGGATAGAAAAACATGTCTCTGGGAGATGAGGCCATTGGGAGGTAACTAGGTCAAAAAGGCAGAACCCTCATGAATAGAATCAGTGAATTGATAAAAGAGAAGTTGCCACTTCTGCCACATAAGGACAGAACCAGAAACTGACCATCTAAAACCCAGAAGTGGGCCCTCGCCCAAACCCAGCCATATTGGCACTGTGATCTTGGACTTCCAGCCACAAGAACTGTAAGAGAAACGTCTATTGTTTGTAAGCCCCTCATAGCAGCCAGGATGGACTAAACCACCACTACAAGGTCTTAAGAAAGAGGATGACAGAAACAGAGAGAATGGCTACAATGTGGAAAACAGAGGGAGACCTACAGCTGGAAAGCAGTCAGGAAGTTGCTACAGCCAGCCAGGCAAGATAAACAAAGACACCTTGTCCTTAACAGGAATATGACACAGTGATAATTCAAACACAGTCCTCAATAGAAGCTAATGTCACTGAATTCGAAGAGATGAAGCATCAGGTACAGCAGTTCCTAGATACGTAACAGTCCCTATATAGCTAGATTATTTTAGTATTTCTATATGCAAGCGACTATCTGAATGCATCTTGAGATACAAAATTTTAGACCCTTTATAAAATTTGCATTGTGTAGATTTTTCTATTGTAGTTTCTCTTTCCTATACAAGGGCTGGGGACTTGGAAGAGGAGGAACAGGACGTGAACTACTTTACTCCTTGGAAAGCAAAAAAGAAAAAGTGATAGTGAGAGAAGGAGGCTAAAAAGAAGGAGGGGGGAGTCAGCTAGGTCCTAAACTAGTGTCCAAGTGGACATTACCAAAGTGCTTCAGCATATAAATGGATCTTTTCACTCATCCCAAAGATGTTGCCATTTATTTTTTTACTTTTTTATTTTTTTATTTTTTGAGACAGAGCCTCAAGCTATCGGCCTGGGTAGTGTGCCCTGGCATCACAGCTCATGGCAACCTCCAACTCCTGGGTTTAAGCAATTCTCTTGCTTTAGCCTCCCAAGTAGCTGGGACTACAGGCACGCGCCACAAAGCCCGGCTATTTTGGGGGAGGTAGGGGTGGTTGTAGTTGTCATTGTTGTTTGGCAAGTCCAGGCTGGTATATGTGGCTGGCGCCTTAGCTGCTTGAGCTACAAGAGCCGAGCTGATTTTGCCATTTAGATCAAGATAACAAGGCTTGCTTAAACCATAATACACCCATATCAAATATAATTTGACATAAATTTGCAAATGAAAATATCAGAAATGTGCCCATAGTCCCAGCTACTCAGGAGGCTAAAGCTAGAGGATCTCCTGAGCCCAAGAGTTTGAGGTTCCTATGAGGTATGACACCATGGCATTCTATCCAGGGTGAGAGTCAAAAAAAAAAAAAATGTATCTTAAATCTATATGCAGAAAACAGAAAACAGCAGTCTCTCTGCTGTCCTTGGAAAGGCTTGCTACAAGACTGGTCCTAGATTGGCATCTGGAAACTCAGATTTTGAGAGGGTTCCCACCATTCCAAAAAACCAGTAAGAGTGGCTCACTGTGCCTAAAATGTTTGTACAAATAACATAATTTATGCAGATAACTTGCTTTCCTTCTGAGAGTCTTGAATATTGGTACATGATAGACAGAGGGTGCCTATGTGACCAGCCCTCAATAAATGCCCTGGGCACTGAGTCTCTAATGAACTGGTAAATAGCACTTTACATATATTATCACAAATCACTGGAGGCTTAAGCTCAATTTATGAGACTCTACTGGATGAGGACTCGTAGAAGCTTGCACCTGGTTTCCCCTAGATTTCTCCCTATGCAACTTTTCCCTTTACTGATTTTGCTTTGTATTCTTTGGCTTTTATCTTAGCCATTGAGTAATACTATCTGCTGAGTCCTGTGAATCATTCTGGTAAGTCATAGATCCTAGGGGGTGATCTTAGGAGGAGTAGGAAAAGTAGGCCCTCACCTAAACCCAGCCATGTTGGCACCATGATCTTGGCCTTCCAACCTCCAGAACTGTAAAAGAAATGTTCACATAATCTGCATCTCTAAAACACGGGACATTGGAGTCAAAGACTAAAACAGTCAGGAAACTACACCAGGACTCACCATCAGATTCAACTTATGGTTGATGGCCAAGGCTGAATGCTCCAGGGCTTTGAACACGGAAGCATAGCAGTCCAGGAGCTTGGTATATTTGCCAACTAGAGCTATGGAGCATGTCTTCTGTAACTTTTCATATCTAGGAAAGAAGACAAACTCAAAGGTCATACGCATGTAACAAAACATCACCAACATAACAATGGCAGCCCCCTGGCTCAGCGCCTATAGCTCAACCGGCTAAGGCGCCAGCCACGTACACCTAAGGTGGCGGGTTCGAATCCCCATCCCGGACGCACCAAACAACAATGACGGCTGCAACCAAAAAATAGCCGGGCATTGTGGTGGGCGCCTGTGGTCCCAGCTACTTGGGAGGCGGAGGCAGGAGACTGGCTAGAGCCCAGGAGTTGGAGGTTGCTGTGAGCTGTAATGCCACGGCACTCTACCCAGGGGGACAGCTTGAGGCTCTGTCTCAAAAAAAAAAAAAACAACTCCTAGTTTAGTATTTTGTTATATGCTGAAATTTATTTGTTTATTATTTTAGAGACAGGTCTGGCTCTGTCCTCTAGACTAGAATGCAGTCCATCATGCAAGATGATAGCTCATTGCAGCCTCAAACTCCTAGGCTTGAGGCTAATCCTCCTGCCTCAGCTTTCAGAGTAGCTGGGACCATAGACATGCACTACCATACCGGGCCAATTTTTAAAATCTGTTGTATAGATATTGTTTTGCTATGTTGCCCATTCTAGTCTCCACCTCCTTGCCTCTAGTGATGTTCCTGCCTCCCAAAGTGCTGGGATAATAAGCATGAGCCACCATACCTGGTTACAATTAATTTTGACTCTTACATATTTAAATAATTTCACCTAGGATTTTTATTTGTTTTGTAGTGGGAGGGATGTCCAGGAAATTGAATCCACAATACTGCCAGAAACAGAAGTTGGCAATTTTTAATTCTCTATTATTGCTATTCTTTCCATCTTGTTACCATTATAGTTCTAGGTTAATTGTGTGGGATGTACAAATTGTTTCTCTGAAGTGCAATCGATCTCATCACAAACACACAGTTTGAGGAGGCAGAAGAAAAAGAGCGATACTGCGCCTTTTAGGAAGAAGAAAATACTCAGAACCCATTAAACCCTGAAAATTTCCAAGTCCTTTTCAACACCTAAATGTACCTCTGGTGAGCGCTAAGCCCACCTCCCAGCTGGGGAGCGTTGTGCAGCAGCATTTGACTGGAAGATGAACGATCTTAACCACATGCTGGTTCTGAGGCAGTTACTGCAGAACGACTATATAAACCCAGGTGAGTGCTTGTAAAACACAATCACACTCCCACAGAGCCGCCCAAAAGCACGCAGGTGGGCCATAAGCACACAGTTTCTCAGGGTTAATAAGACGGGTAGGAAAGAAATGCAGGAGCACCTGCACTTTTTTTTTAATGAGGAAGAGGCCAATATTTATGCTCAAATGTCCTTATTGTTTGATACACATCTTTTTATTAAAATAAATTAATACATAATTGATGTAGCATATACAGGGTGGCCATAAAGTGGGCCTTGGTTTGGGTCTCTCTCTCTCTCTATCTATATATATTTTTTTGCAGTTTTTGGCTGGGGCTGGCTTCGACCCTGCCACCACTGGTATATGGGGCCAGCCCTGAGCCATAGGCACCACCCTGGGTCAATATTTTTTTTATAACCTGATAGTACAAACTCAAGGGAAACCCCCCCCCTTTTTTTTTTAGAGACAGAGTCTCACTTTATTGCCCTCAGTAGAGTGCCGTGGTGTCACAGGTCATAGCAACCTCCAACTCCTGGGCTTAGGCGATTGATTCTTTTGCCTCAGCCTCCTGAGTAGCCGGGACTACAGGTGCCCACCACAACGCTCAGCTATTTTTTTGTTGCAGTTTGGCAGGAGCCAAGTTTGAACCCGCCACCCTTGGTATATGGGGCTGGTGCCCTACTCACTGAGCCACAGGCACTGCCCTGGGAAAAATCTTTGAACTGGTAATTTATTAGAATTTTAAAACCTGCTGATGAGGATGATAATTAAAATAGGAGGAACAGAAGTGCAGTGTATGATAAAGGTGGCATCTGACTCGGTGGAAACAAGATGGCTTAGTCAGGACATGTGGTTGGACAATTGTGAGTCTTCACCTCAGTGTTTACAACAATAAAAACTTCAGGTGAAGTTTTATAAGTTAAACAAAAATACAAAGAAACTTTAAAACAGGCTCAGTGCCTGTGGCTCAAGTGGCTAAGGCGTGGGCCACATACACTTAAGGTGGCGGGTTTGAATCCAGCCCGAGCCCACCGAACAACAATGATGGCTGCAACCAAAAAAAAAATAGCCAGGTGTTGTGGTGGGCTCCTGTGGTCCCAGCTATTTGGGAGGCGGAGGCAGGAGACTCGCTTGAGCCCAGGAGTTGGAAGTTGCTGTGAGCTGTGATACCACAGCACTCTACCCAGTGGGACAGCTTGAGGCTCTGTCTTAAAAAAAAAAAAAAAGAAACCTTAAAACACTAGGAGAAAACATATATTTATGTATGTCTGGCTATATCTGTACGTTTGTGTGTGCGCACACGTATATATCTACACACTCATGATAAAGTTTTTGTAGCACCCAAAGGTGTAAAGTAAAAAATAAATGTGCCCTTCCTCACCTGACCTCTGTGTTCTGTTTCCCAGGAGAAACCAATTTATCAGTTTCTTGTGTGTCCTTCTGGAGATAGTCTGTATTTATTTAAGCATACTTATGTTCACCTTTTATTAAAAGACTTTTCTGTTAGGTAGGAAAGATGGTTCTATCAATATTTTGAATGCCTTTCCATTCTGTACATATTGTTATGCCTGTTGGTTATTACTGACTGCATAATATTCCATTGTACAGATAGATGCCCCACTATCCACTTTCCTAGATTGCTTTTCTCATAAGGCAATATTTTTGAGGTCTTCCCGTATCTTCCATATAAGTCTACCTGGTTTTTTCCCTATTGCATGGTATTCCACTGTAGAACTACATCGCAAAATATCAATCCATTGGCAGGTTGCCTCCAATTTTTCTGTATTAAAGACAATAAAATTTCTAGGCCAGGCACAGGGTTCCCGCCTGCAATCCCAGCGCTTTGGGAATTCTTGGCACTTTGGGAGGTCAACGTGGGAAGTTTACTTAAAACTAGGAGTTCTAGACCAACCTGGACAGCATAGTGAGACCCAGTCTCAAAAAAAAATTTTTTTTTTAATTAGCTGGTCAAGGTGGCATGCATCCATAATCCCAGATACTCATGAGGCTGAGGCAGGAGAATTACTTGAAGCCCAGGAGTTGGAGGCTGCAGTGAGGTATGATCATGCCCCTGCACTCCAGCCTGGCAGATAGTGCAAGAGTTTCTCTAAGATAGCACTTCTCATACATTCAAAGATCACCTGGCTGGTGAGTCGAGGATAGACTTAGGGTCAGGAGGCAAGAGCAGTGAGACTAACTAGGAGGATATTGCAATAGTCCAGGGAAGTAATTAAGTGGCTTGTCTCAGAGAGGGGTGGCAAGGGTGTGGCGACAAGTCTTTGGAATGAGATCAGTTTTGGAGGTAAAAATATCATGATTTATTGATTAGATGTAGAATGTGAGCAGAAAAGAAGTGGCGAAGAAGATTCCAAAGTTTGGGTCCTAAATAAGATCAAGAGAATGAAGATGCCAATTACTAACATGCGGGACCGTGTGGGGTGAGCAGCTTTGGGGAGAAGACCAATATCACAACATCTGTTTGGGACATACTGAAGATGGGTCCCCACCAGACTTCCCAGTGAGATGTCAAGAAATTGGACTTCAGGGAAAAGCTCAGGGCTGGTGATGCCAGTCTGGGAGTCATGGGTATAAGGGGACGGTATTCATGACAATGGCATTTAAACCGATGAGATCCATGAGAGAGTGGAGACAGAAGAGGTCCACAGACTCTCACAGCTCTCCATCCCTTACAGACCAGACAGAGGGAAAGGCCCAGCAAAAGACACTGAGAAGGAGCAGCTAGGGAGGCTGGAGGACACCGGGGCAGCGTGGAGTCCTGGTTTCCAGGAAAAGAAGGCCATGTGATTTGTCAATGCAGCTTACAGGTCAAATAAGAAAAAGACACAGTGGCTTGCACCTGTAATCCTAGCACTCTGGGAGGTTGAGATGGGAGGATCCCTTGAGCTTGGGAGTTTGAGAACAACCTGAGCAAGAACAAGACCTCTGTCTCTACTAAAAATAGAAAAACTAGCCAGGTGTTGTGGTGGGCACCTGTAGTCCCAGCTACTCAGGACGCTGAGGCAAGAGGATTGCTTGAGCCTAGGACTTTGAGGTTGCTGTGAGTTAGGCTGAGGCCACTGCACTCCAACCTGGGCAACAGAGCAAGACTCTGCACACCTCCCCCCACAAAAGACAAAATCCCTACTTTTAAAAAAGAGAGAGAGAGGAAAAAACATACAACTGACTATAGGAACTGGTAAAGGGGAGCTCACTGATGTGGGTCAAAGCCAGAATGGAGTGGGCTCAAGAGAGGGTGGGAAGAGGGGAATTAGAGACAGTGATTTTAATTACAACTCTTCGGAGAAGTTTTGCTTTAGAGGGGGAGATGATAAAGAGACGCTAGCTTGAAGGAATGCTGAGATCAAAATATCACAACTTATATGCTGCCTGATGATCTCAAATGGGGAGGGGAAAAATGCAGGGAAGAAAGCTAATCGCATGACTGAGGAATGACGTCCTCCAGCAGGTGACAGGAGACAGGGACCCAGGGCACAGGTTGCCGTGCCCGCCTTAGGAGCACAGGGGACCTTCATAGCAGGGGGAAAACAGTGCATAGGCGTGCACGCAGGAAGGTGGTTAGATGCCTCGCTGAGAGTGTGCAGACGTTCTCTACAAATTGCTTCTACATTCTCAATGCAATAAGAAGTTATCAGAAGCTGAGACTAAGGGCCGGTTGATAGAAGGCAATCCTGCCTGTGACAGAGGACAGATGCTCAAAGTTGTGTCATAAAAGGATAACTGCATTAGCAAGTGAAGACCATCATGCCTCCTTGCAAGGCGGGCTGATAAGCCGTCTCATCACACTAAGGCATTACAAGGCCATCTGGGCAGGGCAGCCTCTACCGAGCAGCTCACTCACCTTTTATGGCCCTGAGGCCTGCCCTAGGCCAGGAAGGCGAGATGTGACTGTGGACAAGACAGGTCTCTCCTCTTAGACTATATAACATATGGACACACATTTTTCTGCAAAAATAAATCTCATTTTTATCCCTAAAGTAATTGAGAAGAAGCGATATTCTCCAGTATCTGGTGAGAGTAAGTGCAGGGAGGGAGAATGTATTTGCAGGGAGCCAGGAGGCATAATTCTTACCAACTGGAACAAACACAAATATTCCTCTTTAGTTAGGCTCCACTCTCCTTTTACTTAAGTTACTTAGAGCTCACTGCTACGTGCTCTGCTACCAAGTGACCAAGGGACTTTAACAAGTCCCTTACTGTGCAGAGTGCCTCCCAGATGAGGTGCCCTCTGAGGCCCCAGCCCACAATGCCAGGATTCTGCCAGGGGACCTATTTTTCCATTCTGAGCAGTAACTGGAAAGGTTGATTTTTCAAATCTCTGCAAAGAAAACCTACCCCAAACATTAACTGCTTTATAAACCTCTTGAGTCATTCTGTCCCTTTCCTCTTTTATGGTTCCAAATAAATCCAAAAAGGTCATCATTAAATAAACCCTAATAGTAAAAGACATGCTAAGACCTGGTGTGCTTGGCAGCCTCTGCTCTTTAGCTAGAAGGAATAAAACGATGAATCCCAGCAGAATTTCATTCCAAATTATATTCTGCAATTATTGGTCAGCCTCCGTTCTTTCATCATTGCAAATAGAATCATATTGAGCTCAGGCACTTGCAAGATGACTGTTGCTCTCCCCACCCTGCAGGAAGTTGTATGGAATTCTCTAAGAAGGGCTGTCGTTTTCCTGCAGCACATTTCTATCTCAAAGCTCTGTTCCCTAATGCTTGCTGTGTGTTGTGGTTTCCTTCTGCTTCTATTAAATGCCCTGACTTAATGAAGTTTCAGAAAATACAGTTTTTACTGTAACATGTTCCCACCTTTTTTACTCCATCTTTGCACAATTATTTCTTTATTCCACTGGAAACAAAGCAGTACGTGGCAATAATTAATTCAAGGTAACCACATCAAAGAAACCATATTACCATATGCCCTTAAAGGCTAATTATGAAATAGTTGGTAGAGGCATAATAATGTTATTGTGTTCTGGTCTTACTGATGTTTTTATTTTTCCACATATCCTTGTGGGGTTCAATTCTATTTGTCACAGTGCTAAAAATGAAGTGATTCTAAATTCCTTCTGCCATCAGAGGGCAGTGACAGATGATGGCACAGATCATTCTGTATTTTGCAAGCAAGGCTATATCCTGAAAGGCTTTTCTTCATGACCCCAGGGTCCATCTGTCCTTAAACCTTATTATGAATTTTTCTATCTTTTTGTATAGACTAGGGTCCTATGTCGCAAGTAACTCAAATAAAGAAACATATTGGTTCATGTAATGGAAAATCCAGAGGTAATGGAACTCAGGTAAGGTCTGATCTAGCAAACAACATCATGTGGGAGAAAAATATTATAGAGGTTATCAGAATATTCACTAATAAAAATATTAGGTTTTGGGATTTTGTGATTTTTGCTCCTGAGGGTGGGCGTGTGTCCACATTTGTCCACCTTGATTGGCTTCAGGTTACGTGTGTGCTGCTGCTTTCATAATCCTTTAAAACATTTTTAACGTTTTTAATTGACAAATAAAGCTGCATATACTTATCGTGTATAACATGTTGTTTGAGATATGTACACATTGTGGAATGGCAACCTTGAGTTAACACGTACATTGTTACTTTCATATGTATTTGTCAGCTTTTTAAAATTTGTAATACGGTACGATTTCTTTCCTTACATTGAATAGCTTTGCATGTGTAATTTTTAACCTTCTAAAGTTGTTCCCCCAAACTGCACAAATCTTAAGACTCCCCAAACCTGAATCTGTCCCTGCTGAAGAGAAGGTGAGAGAGAAGGTTGTTTGCTCCCAGAAGGAAATATTTTATGAAAATAAGGGAGAAAGGACACCTAATGGCCAAAACAGTGACCGCTAACATTTTAAACGTGTTCTCAACTTTCTTTGCTTTGAATTCTGCCTATATGACACCGATAAATGTTTTCATTGGCAACAAAGGGATTTAAAGGCAGGGATTATGGGTTAAACTTCTCTGGTTGTGTCCCCAGCCATCTGCAAAGTAAGGGGTATGAAAAACACACAGATTTAGCAATACTTCTTTTCAGTACTATGATTCCAGAATGACCGTACAGTTGTCCCTAGTATATGAGGGGAGATTGGTTCCAGGTCCCCCTCACCCCTTGAAATATACCAAAATCCACACATACCTAGCCCCGGAGTTGGCCCTGTGGAAGCCCCCTCCCATACAAAAACGCAGCCCTCGGTACACACAGATTTCGCAGCCACCAATACTGTAGTATTTTCAACCTGTATTTGGTTGGAAACAAATCTGGGTCTCTGCAGTTTAGACCCCTGTTATTCCCAAGTCAACTGAGCTTCCTTTTTACTTGAACACACCTGAAAGCTTCAAGGAGGAGTCCCAATTCCACGGAGGAGTTATTAAACCCAAAGGCCCTGTACAGACATATTACAACAACAGCAAAACATGTTTAGAGAAAAAAAACAATGTCCTAGGTCTTGGCCACCGATCCACTTCTCTCACATAGTTATCTACTGACTAGGTCCCTAGTATCTGCTGGAATGAAATTTTAACTATAAGAAGAAATCTTTCCTGATGTAAAATTGTTATTCATTTAAGAATTATTAAACGTAACTCAGTATTTTCTAACATCCTTGGAGAGTACATTTGTTTAAAGGTTAACCGAGAAAATACATTTTAGGAAAAAGTTAATGCCAAACTACTGGGAAGGGAAATATTTGAGTTCGACCTTTCACCCTGGCCTTTGCAGGAGGGTTTGTTTTCATGTTAAGTTTTGTCGCAAATTGAAATTCATTCTCAGTGAGAGAGCTTGTGAGAATGAGTGTGGTCACGCTTGTCTAGAGACTGTTGTCTGCAGAGAAGATTTTGCTCCTACAGAATCTTTGGCTTCTTCCAGAATGTCTTCATTGGGCAGTTCTGGGCGACCCTGTGGGACATTATTAAGTACCTATAGCTTGGCCTCTTAGAGTCCATTGGAATAAATCCAACAAGCCAGCATTTACCTTCCTTTCACCTCATTTCTGCTTTGCTGGTTGCCAGGTCATCTCTCAGCCCAGAGTTCTAATGTTTTTACAGTGTCCGCTGGTGAAAACCATGGGGCTGTTCCAGAAGAATACTGAGCTCCGAGGTCCAGGCAGCTGTGACATTCTGTTATTCTAAGATCCTCTGTTCAGGAGCTTAGATATTCTCAGACAAATGTTAAAAGGCTTGATTAACATTGGACGTAGTTCCCTGACTCTGAAATCTTCTTCAGCTTCTTGTGAGTGTACTGACTTTAAACTTCTCTAGAATTTTTCTGGGGACACTATGTGTTTTACTTTTACTTTTTTTTCCCTCCCCTTAGACAGAGTCTCACTCTGTTACCCTGGGTAGAGTGCTGTGGCATCATAGCTCACAGAAACCTTGAACTTTCGGGCTCGAGCAAAATCCTCTTGCCTCAGCCTCTTCGGTAGCTGAGACTACAGGTATGCACCACAACACCCGGCTAGTTTTTCTATTTTTAGTGGGAATGGGGTTTCTGCTCTTGCTCAGACTGGTTGCCAACTCCTGAGCTCAAGCAAGCCACCTCGGCCTCTCAGAGTGCTAGGATTATTAGGTGTGAGCCACTGCGCCCAGCCACAATTGGTGTTTTTCAGACTTCTTTGATGGATGACACCTTTCTTCCTCCTCAGCAGTAAGACCACCTCTGCTTCAGACAATCATTCTGGATTAAGGCTATTTATAGAAGTGGTTAGTACGCCTCAGGATCGTACGAGGGCTTATTAAACACAAATGTATGCATTGCCATATACCATGAATGTCTTTCTATGCTAATGGATATGCAACTATATCATCATTTTATTTTATTTTTATTTTTTTGACATGTCTCACTTTGTCATCCTGTGTAAAGTGCTATGGCATCATAGCTCGCAGCAACATCAAACTCCTGGACTCAAGTGATCCTCTTGCCTTAGCCTCCCGAATAGCTGATACACAGGTGCCTGCCTCAGCACCCAGCTATTTTTTTTTTTTTTTTAGATATAGGTCTTGCTCTTGCTCAGGCTGGTCTCAAATTCGTGAGCTCATGCAATCCACCTGCCTTAGCCTCCCAGAGTGCTAGGATTGCAGGTGTGAGCCACCACGCCCAACCCCATCATTTTAGTTCAAAATTATATATTTTTTACTATAAAAGGGTCCAAGAGTGGGAGCTTCTGACCCTGCAAAGCTATGGTGTCCTACTCTCCCAACCTGTGGATGTGTTTACTAGCCCAGAAGTTCTTTGAACTCTGTTGTTGAGGGATTTTTATGGAGGTTGCATTACACAGGAATAATTGATTAAATCATTGGCAGTGGTGATCGAATTCTATCTCCAGCTTCTCTTCCCTTTCCTCTTTCTCATCTCTTTAAAGATGTTGACTGCTCTCATGACTTCAGGAGGTCTGAGCATTCTAGTTTTTATATTTGCAGGCAAATCCTCTAGACTTTGGGACAATGCTGTTTCCTCAAACACGAAAGCAACTTTTGTCCAATATTCAATGTCACATGTATAGAGAAAGGCAATGATTTACGTCAAGAAAATTGGGAAAGACTTTGAAACTGCCCCATCCCAAAGTACCATTCTACTAATCTACTCAAAGAAATCCAGAAGAAAGTCTGTAGGAAATCCCCTTACTGTGTATCTCCTAAGCAAAAGACAGGTACTTTTAGGAATGATACTCTCGTACCTTCAATAACTATTTTTAATTCCTGAAAAAATGAATTTATCAGATTCCTACTTTGAGATCAGATTCCGGGAGAAGGTGCCTCCTACAGCAATGGAACAAGGGATGATACACTGATAAAAAAAAAAAAACATTTGAGGAACTCAGCTTTAACATCTATAAAACAAGTGGGCTGGACCAGGGTCTTCTCAGATTTCCTTCCTTCAGGGCTCTGTTCTGGTTAAAAGAGCTTTCAAATACTTCATCTCACTTACATCCCATGGAAAAACTGGGATGGGTAGGAGGGAGATAATTTTCCTTACATGTCAGGTAAAGAAGCTGAGACTCAATAGAGATGAGTCACTGCCCAAGATCACCAGCTGTATTAGTCTATTTGTGCTACTGTGACAAAATTCTAGAGACTGTGTAATCTGTAAACAATAGGAATTTATTTCCTATAGTTCTGGAGGATGGGAATTCAAAGATCAAGGCCCAGCTGGTGAGGGCTTGGTCTCTCTGCTTCCAAGATGGCACCTGGCTGTAGTATCCTGCAGAGGGGACAGGCACTGTGTCTTGGTATGATGGAAGAGTACTCACACGCCAGGGATTCTAAGCCACCCGGTTAACAACTACTCCTGGCTTTAGAAGGATGCAAGTGTTTCCTCTTAGGCCCCTTTTCTTCCCTCCCTATCCCCCCATCTCCCTTCTACTCACTGGCAGAAGGTATGTGCCCTGTGTGTTAAGATAACCTTAGTGTGTTTCCGGAGGGCAAGTGTATTGTTGGTAGGCTCCTCTATAGGAAATCTCAAAACTTGCCTGAGTGATTGGTACGGTTTGAGTCAAACCCTAGTCTTTTGCCGTTTATGTGTGGAGAAGCATGTGCTCTTAGGAAATTGTTTACATTTTCTTCTTCTTCTTCTTCTTCTTTTTTTTTTTTGAGACAGAATCTTGCTCTATTACCTGGACCAGAGTGCCATGGCCTCAGCCTAGATCAGAGTGACCCCAAACTCCTGGGCTCAAGTCATCCTCCTGCCTCAGCCTCCCAGGTAGCTGATGCTACAGGCATGTGTCACTATGCTTGGCTAATTTTTCTACTTTTAGTAGAGACAGGGTCTCCCTCCTGCTTAGGCTGGTCTAGAGCTCCTGAGCTCAAGGGATCCTCCTGCCTCGACCTCTCAGAGTACTAGGATTATAAGTGTGAGCCACCATGCCCAGCCAAGAAATTGCTTATATCTTGTTTTATTATTCTCTATGTTTGGATTATGACCATTCATTAATTCAACACATATTTACTGATAATAGTGATATCAGACTGCGAAATGTATATAGCTTTTAAGCAAGGAAAAAAGAATATATTTAAATTATAATACTCAAGTCATGTTTGACTTCTACAATGACTAGAGGTGCTCAAACGTGACTTGTATTCATCTTTTGTTGTACTTCATTACAATTTTAATACAGTTTTTCCTTTCTTAAACTGTGTAACAGTTTTGGTACCTGCTGTATATTAAAGTAGAAGAAAAATAAAGCAGGGTAGGAGAAGCAGAGAAATCTCAGAAAAGTCAGCATCTGAATAGTGACCTCACTGAAGTGAGGACTTGAACCACGTGGCTCTCTGGGGACACATTTTCAGGCAGAGGGAAGAGTTGAGGGTAAATGTGCAGAGACACGTGTGGGGGTTGTATGTGCTGTGTTTGAGGACGAGCAAGGTCAGTGAGGCCAGAGTGGAGAAGTGCTTGAGAAAGTGGAAGGAGGCAAGTCAGGGGAGCAGCCAGAGCCTTGGAAGCATGTTGAGTTTTATTCTCAGCGTGACGGAAGCTGCTGAGCAAGGGAGTGACTTTATTTGGATTGTGTTTCTAGGGAGCATTTGCCTGCTGTGGGGTGAGGGAGGAAGCAGGGAGAGCAGTTAGCAGAGAGTTGCTCATTCCGACCAGAGATGATAACTGTTTGGGCAAGAAGGTTAGCAGTGGGGGGGTGGGGGGGGAGAGAAGTATAATAAAATCAGACTTTTGTGTTTTTAAGTATAAATACTTCTTTATTTCTATTTTCAGGTCTTTTAACTTGAAGATGGTAGACTGAGCTATATATTCACATCCAAAGAATTCCAAATATGTCTTTATCATTTGATCAAAAACTATTTGGCATTTACAGCGGGCCAAAAAGATTGCACGAATACTATCAGTTTTTAGTGCAGACAGCAGGTTGTTAATACTTGCTGGTATTGTGTTGAAGATAGTGACTGGGTCAGGAGAGAGCATCAGGAGAGGAGAACATCTTGTTAACAAATATCTCCTCTTCAGGACTCCCTAAGAATATTAATTTTATTATTTTTTAATTTTTGCTTATTTATTTATTTTTTATTGTTTCAGGTTAACTCAGGGTACAAAGAATTAGGGTACAATGTTTGCATATGTTAGGTATAGGCCCCTTTATAATTGTGTCCTACCCCAAATAGTGTGCCATACACCCTAACAGTGCACCCTTTAAGTGGGAGTTCACCCACCCCCCATTATTCCCCCTTTCACCACTCCCTCATACCTCTGCCCCCCACCTTGAATTCCTTTGAGTTTTTCTCTTATGTGGGTATTAGTTCATCTACTGGCTTCTTTTGAGAATTGAGTACATTGGATTCCTGCTTCTCCATTCTTGTGATACTTTACTAAGAAGAATGTGTTCCAGATCCAAAAATCAGGCTTTTTTAAACAGGAAGAGCAACCAGAGCAACCATTTTCTGATAGAAAATAATATGGAGTGCAAAAGCAGGAGAGGAGTAGAAGAAGACAGATGCTAAAAGTTTTGGCCTAAGCAACTGGGTGACAGTGATGGCGTTTACTGAGACGGGAAGTGCTGGAGAGGAGCAGGTGTGAGGGTAGCTGTGGTCAGACGTGGCTTTTAGCCATGTGATGGAGTATGGTCAAGGTGGTGGTATTAATGAGTCTACAGTGCTGAGGTGAGGTCAGGTTGGATGTATAAATCTGGGAGTCATCGAGGTATGCTGTGAAAGCCGTAAGACTATCTGTAAAGAGCCAGCGAGCAAGTGTTTTAGGCTTTGTGGGCCATAGAATCTGTCACAACCAGTTAACTCTGCCATTATAGCATGAAAGCTTCCCATACACAATATGTGAATGAATATATTCTAATTCACGTTCTAATAAATCTTTATTTACAAAAGCAGGTAGTGGGCCAGATTTGGCCTATGGGCTGATGTTTGCCAGATCATAGACCAGATGATATTTACCTAGGGAGTGTAAAATGGAAAGAGAGCTCAGGGTCCCAGAACATTCCAACATTTAGAAATTGAGAAGAAAAGGACTAACAGACTAAGATGTAAATGAGCAGCAAGGGAAGAGGAAAATTAAGACATTGAAGTGGCATGGAGGCCAGGAAGACATTTCAAGGACAGGTCAACAGTATGGTGCCCATAAACATTGTGAAAGACTTTGAAATGGACCAAGCAACAAAAACCAAAATAACCCAACAACTAGAGAGTAGTACCCTTCAGGGTTATATCCATATTTCATTGTCTTTGAGCTACTTTATAACTTTGTAAGTTGCAGAAAACTGGTAATAATGCAAATGATTCTTATCTACAATGAATTGTGTCCAGTGGAATGCAATTGGTTGTTTTAGTGGAATTGGTTGAACATAAGTATAGATAAATCACTGTTGCATTTACAGTCATCCAGTGTTTAATAATGGGGATACATTCCGGCAAATGCATCGTTAGGTGATTTCGTTGTTGTGTGGACATGATGGAGGGAACTTAGGCAGACCTAGGGGGTATACTCTACAACACCCAGGTTTTAGTGTTCCTGGGCAACAAATCTGTACAGCAGGTTGCTGTACCGAATACTGTAGGCATCAAACACTTATCACAGTGGTAAGTTATGTATATCTAAACATATCTAAATATAGAAAAGATACAATGGAACCATTGTACAGTATAAAAGATTAAAAATGGTGTACCTATATAGGGCACTGACCACGCATAAAGCTTGTGGGCCTGGAAGTTGCTCTGGTGAGTCAGTGAGTGAGTGGGGAGTGAAGGAGAACGTTACTGATGGGCATTTAGGTTGTTTCCATATTTTGATGATTGTAAATTGAGCCATGATAAACAATCTAGTGCAAATGTCCTTATGATAAAATTAACTTCTTTTCTTCTGGATAGATGTCTAGTAATGGGGTTGTTGGGTCAAATGGGAGGTCTAATTTGAGTTCTTTTAGGATTCTCCATACTTCTTTGCAAAGAGGCTGTATTAGTTTGCAGTCCCACCAACAGTGTAAAAGTGTTCCCCTCTCTCCACATCTGAGCCAGCATCTGTAGCTTTGGGATTTTGTGATGTGGGATAATCTTACCAGGGTTAGGAGATATCTCAGGGTGCTTTTGATTTGCATTTCTCTGATGATGATTAGGGACGATGAACATTTTTTCATATGTTTGTTAGCCATTTGTCTGTCTTCCCCAGAGAAGGTGCTGTTCATGCCTCTTGCCCAGTGATAGATGGATTTGTTTGCTCTTTTTTTGTTGATTAATTTGAGCACTCTATAGATTCTAGTTATCAAACCTTTGTCAGATTTGTCACATGCAAATATCTTTTCCAATTTTGAAGGTTGTCTATTTGCTTTGATTGAATCCTTAGGTGTGCAGACATCTTTGTCTTGTTCCTGATCTTAGGGAGAAAACACGTAGTCTTTCACATTAAGCTTACTGTTAGCTATGGAATTTTTGCAGATGCCCTTTATAAGATTGAGAAATTTCCCTTCTATTACTGGTTTGTTGCGTGTTTTTATTATAAAATGGTGTTGGATTTTGTCTAATGCCTTTTTCTGCATCTATTGAGATGTTTTTTCATATCATCTATTAATATGGTGAATTGCATTGCTTTGATTTTCAGATGTTAAACCATTCTTACACTCTTGTGATGAATCTCAACTTAGTCATGATGGATTGTCCTTTTTATAGAAAGATGTGTCCAATTTGCTAAAATTTTATTAAGAATTATTGCATCTATATTATATCCATGAGGTATATTGGTCTATAGTTTTCCTGTAATGTTTTCACCTGGTTTGCTACCAGAGTAATGTTGGCCCCCAGAGTGATTTGAGAAGTATTCCCTCCTCTTCAATTTCCTTGAACAGTTTGCACAGAATTGGTATTACTTCTACTTTAAATGTTTGGCCCTAGAATTTTCTTTGTGAAAATACTTTAAACTGCATGTTCAATTTCTTTAATATGGAAAGGGCTATACTGTTAACTATTTCTTCTTTCTTTTCCCTCCCTCCCTTCCTTCCTCAGGAAGATCCTCTCTCCTTCCCTTCTTTTTCTTTCTTTCTTTCTTTCCTCTTCTTCTTCTTTTTTTTTGGAGATAGAGTCTCACTTTGTCACCCTGGAATTGAGTGCTGTGGTGTCACAGCTCACAGCAACCTCAAACTCTTGGGCTAAAGTCATTTTCTTGCCTCAGCCTCCTAAGTAGCTGGGACTACAGGCACCCGCCTCAATGCCCAGCTATTTTTAGAGACAAGGTCTTGCTTTTGCTCATTCTTGAACCTGTGAGCCCTGGCAATCCACTCACCTCGGCCTCCCAGAGTGCTAGGTGTGAGCCAGCACTCGGCCCTTTTTCTTTCTTGAGACAGAGTCTCACTCTGTTGCCGAGGCTACAGTGCCTTGGTGTCAGCCTACTTCACAGCCACCTCACAGTCCTGGGTTCAGCAATCCTCTTGCCTCAGGCTCTCAAGTAGCTGGGAGTATAGATGCATGCCACAATGACTGGCTAATTTTTCAATTTTTAGTAGAGACAAGGTTTGGCTCTTGCTCAGGCTGGTCTTGACCTGAGCTCAAGTGATCCTCTTCCCTTGACCTCTCAGAGTACTAGGATTACATAACTGTTTCTTCTCCTTTTTTTTGAGACAGAGCCTCAAGCTGTCCCCCTAGGTAGAGTGCCATGGCATCACAGCTCACAGCAACCTCCAACTCCTGGGCTCAAGCGAGTCTTTTGCCTCCACCTCCCAAGTAGCTGGGACCACAGGCGCCCGCCACAACGCCCAGCTATCTTTGGTTGCAGCCATCATTGTTGTTTGGAGGACCTGTGCTGGATTTGAACCCACCGCTTTAGGTGTATGTGGCTGGCGCCTTAGCCGCTTGAGCCATAGGTGCCGAGCCATAACTGTTTCTTCTTGAGTGAATATTGATAGTATCTTTCAAGGAATTTGCCCATTTTATCTATGTTGTAGCATTTCTATCTGGCGTAATCAGAACAGCAGATAAAGGTTCAATTTCTCCATTATCTTCTTCAGCTAATGGTCCATTTGGTGCTTTGAAGCAGTGTAGAATCTTGACCAGTTCTCCTAGGGCCCACCTTTCCTCCTGGGTCAGCCCTTGACAAAACTACTCCTCACCATCCCTTTCATCCAAGTCCACCACTAGTATCTCTCTGGCATTCCTCACCCAAAGGACTTAGGGTTTCTTGAGTCTCTCTGGTTAGCAGGAATTTACCCAATTAAAAAATCCACTCCAGGGTGGTGCCTGTGGCTCAAAGGAGTAGAGTATGGGCCCCATATTCAGGAGGTGGTGGGTTCAAACCTGGCCTTGGTCAAAAAAAAAAACTGAAAAAAAAATCCACTCCAAGTTGTTTATTATTTATATTATTTAATGGATTAGTCCTTCCAGGAATATTTGCATTTCAAAAGAAAATGTCTAGAGAGAATTATGCATAATAAAAACAACTAAATCTTTAATGGTGTTGTTTCAGGCTCTGTGACAAGGAGGGGAGAGAATTACTTAGGGAAATGGGCCTTCCTCTCTTTTTCAAAGCTTAACTCAAGTGCAAGTTTGTTCTTATTACTCTTCTGCTTATGACCCTATGCAGGGAATTCGTTCCCCTTGCTCTTTGGTTAAAGTAAAATCCTTGATACAGCCCTACAAAGTCCTGCCACTTTTCAAAGTCATCAGAATCCACTCTTTATGCTCTGCTCTGTGGATTCCTGCTCTGACCCTCAAACTGTTGGAATTCTCTGAGGAAGTGGTATTGTGTGTTCAGATTTTAAGGATGAGGTGGAGAAGTGCAAAGGGAAGGTCATTTGCTACGTGACTGAAGCTACATAAGTGATCAAGAGAATGCATCTCTAGCTGGGCGCACTCTGGGGGGCCTAGACGGGTGGACTGCTTGAGTTCACAGGTTCCAGAACAGCCTGAGCCAGAGCAAGACCCCGTCTCTAAAAATAGCCCGGCCTTCTGGCGGGTGTCTGTAGTCCCAGAAACTCAGGAGGTTGAGACAAGAAAAGGGCTTGAGCCCAAGAGTTTGAGGTTACTGGGAGCTATGATGCCACAGCATTCTACTAAGGGCGACAAATCAGACTCTCTCAAAAACAAACAAACAGGCTCGGCGCCTATAGCTCAACTGGCTAAGGCGCCAGCCACGTACACCTAAGGTGGTGGGTTCGAATCCCCAGCCCGGACCCGCCAAACAACAATGATGGCTGCAACCAAAAAATAGCCGGGCGTTGTGGCGGGCGCCTGT
>CAUYTI010041539.1:0-55478 GCA_963575145.1 Galago senegalensis
TGTGGTCCCAGCTACTTGGGAGGCGGAGGCAAGAGACTCGCTTGAGCTCAGGAGTTGGAGGTTGCTGTGAGCTGTAATGCCACAGCACTCTACCCAGGGGGATAGCTTGAGACTCTGTCTCAAAAAAAAAAAAAAAAAAAATGAAATATTTCTGTATAAATCTGACAGAAGATATGCAAGATCTGTACACTGAGATATATAAAACCATCCCAGTGAACTCAAACTAAATCTATCCCTAGTTCAGCTTCTTCTTATGTGATCCCTAAACTACTATTTGACATGAGGAAACATTTGAGGGGTAATGAATACATTGATTGTCTTGATTATATGTTTTGGGTGTATACATGTGTCAAAACATCAAACTATATACTCTAAATATGTGCAGTTTCTTGTATGTTAATTATACTTCAATATGTTTTTTTCAAAAATAATGTACCAGAGTCTAATCCTGAGACAGAAAGTACACAGTAATTTGAACAAAGAGGGTTTGCTATAAAGAACAATTAACCATAATGAGAGATAATGGTAAAGATGTAAACAAAACCTCTAACAAAAAGTCTAAAGTTTGAGGGAGAATAGTCAAGGAAGAGAAAATTTCAAAGGTGCTCTCTTCAAGTCTGAATTAAGACCTTACTGGAAAGTTGTGCAGAGAAGTTCACTGGATTGTTTGAGCCAGAACTAGTCCACAGGTGTTGGGCAAGCAGGAAAAGCAAAAAAATAAATGAAATCTCACTAAGTTACAGGTAAAACAAAGCTGGCAAATGAGAGAGGAGAAGGAGTCAGGGTGTTGGGAGTTCACCATCAGTCAGGTGGTGTACAGTAAGGGGCATGCAGTGCCTATGCCAGGATTGTGGAAAACAATAGTATGGGGTGCAGATGAGCCAAGGTTAGTGGGAGGTTGTGCAAAAAAGTTGGGTGGTAGATGCATGCTGACCCGATAGGGCACAGCAACACCTGAAATATACAGCATCTACATCATCAACAAGGAAAAGGTGTCTATTTTTCACCAGATTTGCTCATCACTTTACTGGAGGTTCAAGCTAATGTAATAAGACAAGAAAAATAAAATAGAATAAAAAGCATCTACATTTGAACTTAACTACTAGTAACTAAACCATAGTTGACCACCCAAAGGGCTATAACAAACTGATCAAATGTGAAGAGGTGGTCAACATAAGGAATGAGGCCTACTGTACATTGAGTACATGTGGTTCATGTCCAGTCTATGAAAATTAGATAAACTTAGGGAGTGGTCAGTGTTGAGATGTGGTCTACTATGGAGGTTCTACTGTATAATTATTTACAGATTACATGATCATCTGTATAGAAAATACAATGAAATTTACCTCCCCAAAACTACTAGAATTAGAACCTGAGTTTAAGAAGGTAAGATCCAAAACTAATACTAGAAAATCTGTTGTATTTTTATAGACTAACAATGAACAATTAGAAGTTAAAAGAAGCAATATCATTTATACAAGCATCAAAAATATGAAATGTTTTGGTATAAATCCAACAAAAAATATGTAAGATCTATACACTGAGATATACAAAACTACAAAGCCTTGCAAAGATAAATTTCAAAAGACCTAAACAGATGAGAAATGCATTATGTTCATGGATTAGAAAACTCTGAACCACTGAGATAGCAATTCTTCCCAAATTGATCTAAAGATTCAGCCAGGCATGGTGGCTCACACCTGTAATTCTAGCACTCTGGAAGGCCAAAGCAGGTGGACTGCTTGAGCTCAGGAGTTTGAGACCAGCCTGAGAAAGAGTGAAGCCCCATCTTTAAAAACAGCCACACACTGTGGCTGGTGCCTATAGTCCCAGCTACTTGGGAAGCTAGGCAAGAGAATCACTTGAGCCCAAGGGTTTAAGGTTGCTGTGAGCTCTGACACCACAATACTCTACTGACTGTGACAAAGTGAAGCTTTCTCTCTCTCAAAAAAAAAGTTTCACTACAATCCCAATAAAAATCTCTGCAGCCTTTCTCATAAAGTTGGCAAGTTGATTTTAAAATTTACATGAAAATTCAGAAGACCTAAGATAGTCAAAACTAGCTTAGGGGGAAAAAGAACAACTTTGGAGGACTATCTAATTCTAAGGCTTCTTATAAACTACGGCAATCACAACAATGTAGCAATGGCATAAAGAAAGATAACTGTATCAATGAATCGCAGTAGTGATTTCAGAAACAAATCCACACATTATGTGGCCAATTGATTTTTGGCAAAGTTTCAAGGAGAGAAGGAATAGTTTTTCAACAAATGGTGCTGGAATAATTGGGTATCACAATAGTTTTCAACAAATGGTGTTGGAATAATTGGATATTCACAATAGGTTTTCAACAAATGCTGCTGGGATAATTGGGTATCCATATTGCCAAATAAAAATATTAACTTTGATCTATACTTTGTCCCACATACAAATTTGCAAAGGAGTTACAACAAGAAACAAGGAAACTTTGTGGGAAGGTGATCTTAGGGGTATTAACTTGGTTTTGGTGAGGGTTTGTATGTATACATGTGCATGTGTATTAAAACTTAGCAAATATACTTCAAATACGTGAAATCTGTGTGTCTATTAGGCTTCAAGAAAACTGTTTTTAAAAAAATGCATTTACCAGTGTTTATCAATTACTGGCGTCTTTCAATAAATGCACATATATGTATATGTGCTCATAAGGGAGAACAGCTACATCTTATCACCGCTTGTTGGTTCTCATCACAAGTTTACACCAGGGCTTTATCAAAGATGAGATACTTCTAGGTGTGGAAATAGTGTTCCAAATGAGGAGGCACTGTTTTGTGGAAATCAAAAAGAGATTTTGTGTAATTGGGCTTCCTTTCCATGTGGCGTGGCTTCACTTACCTGGAGAGAATAACAGAGCTCACTGGCCACCAGAGAATTTCTATCCTTGCCACAAAGGCCCACACAGTTGTTCTGGATGAGGATTAGCTGGGACCTTGACACAGGTTTCAGAAATGTGACCTTTCATAATTTGATATGTGCTACAAGAATATGTGAAATGGTTGAATAGATCAGACTATAAACTGAAAGGGATTTTAGATAGAACTTAATCTAAACCTCTGAAGTTTCATGTTAAAAAACATCCCCAAGAGAGATCAAATGACTTTCCAAGTCTTGGTTATGGCAGCATCAGAAGTAGAATCCTAGGTTTCTTGTGATTAAAATCCTGTGCCTTTTTCCTAGTGTCTATCCTAGCACCCTTCCCCTCTTTGGGTATTTCTCCCCATAAACACTGTACTGATTAATCATTTCCTTATATAAAAGCATCTTCTTCTTACATTTTGCATTATTTAAGTACATTTTTGTTTAACTATAATGAAAAATATTCCTGTAGTCTTTTGTTAAACCCATCCGCAAACTCCAGATTTAACCTTTTTGAAAATTAGCTATTTAATTTATACACACTCAGGACAATGTCTCTGATTTTGTGCCTCTCTTCCTATAACTCATTTTTCATTATCTATGGTGAAAACAATTGTTTCTGTCCTTCACCTAGAATAATTGTTTTGAAACTCTCTTTTAAAACAAAAGTACCAGGCTAAGAGTAGCTACTGTAACAATAGACTTTTTAAATACAAGAACAATATGCAAAATCTCAGGGACCTCTTAATTGTATTGCTGCAATCCAGAGTGTAAAATTAGTTTAATTTTTTTACTTAAATATTCATTTTTTTTCTTTCAAAAGTATTATATTCACTGAAGAAAATGTAGAAGGAGGAAAGCTTTAAAAAGATTAAAATTACCCATGTGTTCACCAACCAGATATAGCCACTATTAATATTTGGTATTTTTTAATTTTATAAATAAATAGACATCTAATATCTAATTAGACATCTAATATCTAATATCTAAAGATATTTAATTAACAAGCTATAGACATAGATATAAAGATAGAAATCAAATTATATATAAAGTTCAACGAACATTACAATGCTTTCCCCTTCACTAAAATTCTTCGCAATATCATTCCTAAGTGATGTACATTATTCAACCACATGCCATACCATTATTCAATTCTTTCCTCATTGAGGAACATGTATGCAATTTTTAAGCTTTCTATTATAAATAATGTGAAGACAATTATATGCATATCAATCTTTATTAGCATTTCTGATTTTTTTTTTCCATAGGATATGTTCTTGGAAAGGCCACGTTAAATTTGAAAGTTTAATACTTAGCAATAACAGATGATCATATAAGCTAATCAAAGCTTAAAGTTCTTTTTTTAAAGACTATGTGCCACGTATACTTTTCAAAATAAGAATGGAATGCATATGAAATGTCTTTTTCCATGCATAGGCAGCTAGCAGCAATAGCAGCTATCTAATTTTAAACATTTTGCTTTATTTCCCTTTTTAGTAATAGTGGAATAATATTTGCACGCACAAATTCCCAGTGTCTGGACATTATGGTGGATTTGAAACTGAAAAAAATTGTCATGGCCTAAAAGACTAGCTCCGAGAAGATCTATTTAAGATAAACTTTTAATAAAGGCCCCAGCACACGGTGTCACCATGGTGATAAAAGGAAGCTGGGAGTACCATCTAATGGAATATATGTTGAATGAAAAAAATAGGTTGATGGCACAGTAGAAGAGGTTCAGCCACAGAAAGGATCAGAAGCAAAAGCAGAGGGTTTCTCTGATGAAAGAAATAAAGAATCATAGAGGTTTTAGATTCAGATTAAACCCTGTAAATGTCACATTTAGTTTTCTTTCACAGTTTGTGTCTACTCATCAGACCCTTGCGCGAGCTCATCAGAATTCAGAGGACACGGTCTTAGCAATCAGTGGGCAAATCTCAAAAACAAGGGAGACAAAACCACCCTTGCTGAGAATGCTTCTTACAAGGCAAGCAAGCGGCGTGGCTTTGTTGTTACTGAATGCTAAATCCACTGAGGCAAAAGGATAGAAATGGGTGAGCCCGGATTCTTCACCTCAAGCTGTTGGCTACACTCTGACATTCTCAAGGTATAATGAGACCACTGCCTAAGAAGATGGAACAAAAGAGAGCTTTACGGGAGAATAATGGTTCTCTCCCCCTGCTCATTCCTGGGGTTGAGGATCTGTGTGGACGTTGTTTAAGCATAATTAGTTTAGAGAAAATGTTCATTATCATGTGTTCTCTCCTGAGAAGTAAAGACAGAGAACGGGAGGATGGAAAGAACATGGGCCAGGTGCTGGGCGGCCTCACTTTGTAGAAATGTGTGATCAGCACAAACGTATTTGATTTCTTGGATTCTTTGTCTCTGATCTGTCAAATGAGGCTAATATCTCAGAGTTTTTGTGAGATTAAAGACTCCACTGGAGCACTTCATACACAATAAATGCCTGCTAAATTATACTGGTATTTGGAGTACTGTTTATGAATTAGCTTAAGGAACACAGAGGTATCGCCAAAGAGCTATGAATTTATATTCATATGATATGAAGTGCATCAAAATCTGAAACATTAGCGTCATTGTAGAGGGGAGAATTTTTAGATTTGTCACTGCCCTTTAATTTTTCATCAATATTTCAATTAACTTTGCTTCAAATACATTTTGCCAGTGTATCCGTGAACTTTCAGATTGAGAAGTCTGCTATAATTGACATTTTGAACCTTGGAATGTGCTAGCCAAGAAATGTATTTCCTCACTAGGAAAATAAATGTCCGGATTTCTGTTCAAGATGATGGACTAAACCAGCATTTCACACAGAGTCATCCAAGGATCTTGCTAAAATGCAGATTCCTATTCAGTGGGTCTGGGAGTGGTCCTGATTTTTGCCTTTCTAATAATCTCTGAGTGATGCCAGTGCAGCTAGCCTGTACCACACTTGGAGGCAACGGACAAAACCAGTAATTCTCAACTGGGATTGATTTTTTTCTCCCCAGGGGACATTTGGCAGTATCTGGGGACATTTTTGGTTGTCACGACTTCAGGGACATACTGCTAGCATCTAATAGGTAGAGGACTGGGATGCTTCTAATCATTCTCCAGTGTATAGGACAGCTCCCAGCACGAAAGATTATTGGGCCAAAAATGTCAATAATACCCAAAATAGCAATGGTTCTGAGGTTGAAACACCCTGAAGTAAACAATTCTAAGAATCTTCCCCCACTTCATGTAAACACACACCAATAAAGGGTAAAACACAGGGTAGACATAAAATTCGTGTGGAATTTAAAATAGTTTAATACAGTGAATTGCCCACGAACTTTATGTCCACCCTGTTTGTATTCTTTTATTCGTACCTGGATTCAGAAGTCATAAAGAAATAGAAAGAAATTGAGGGAGAGTAGAAACAACATTAAAAACACGTGTTCACTGTGCGATCTATGCATGTAACAAAAGTGTACATGTATCCCCCAAATTTGTACAAATTAAAACAAATATGCATTCATACCTAAAGCAAGACACCACAAAGGAAACCATAGAAACCACACAGCCAGGACAGGTCACCCAACCAGACACACCCCACAGGGACAAAGCTACAGTTCTGGCAAGTGGATTCATAGTTTGAAGCATAAGGAGAGCAGTGATATTTTAACTGGAAGCATTAGGCATGAAGTCCCCAAAGCTGTCTGTCCTGGGTGGACAAGACTAAGAGCCTGGAGAAAACGGAACACAGTAGCTTCTTAGCTTCTGTCTCCATTACATGTAGAGAAGACCAAACTCAAACTCCGTGAGGATGGCTCTGTAATCCAGGGCACAAGCACATTGTTTCAAATCGCCTTTTTCTAAACAGATATTCTCCTCTACTGACATTTGATAAACGATTATATGTCACAAACTCAGTTTTGATTGAAAGGATGAAACTGGTCGATATGTTTTTTTATAGATTTTTTTTTCCTGAATGTCCAAGTTCATCAAGGAGCTAATTTTTATAAGCTGCCTTGAAGATTTCACAAAGTTTTTTTTTCTTTTTTTAAGCAAAAACCTAATCCACACCGCTGTATTTATAAATTAATTTACCCACTTGGGCAATCATTTATGGAACAAAGTCATTTATCTTAGGGCAAGAGAAAGGTAAAAAACAAAGGTTATAGATTTTTAGATTGGAAACCAATTAAAATTATACCGAAAATTATCATTTTAAACTGGCCAAAGTTTCCTAGAATGAAAAATTAACTAGTCTTCTAAATGCAAAATTAATATTTGTGGACACCTGAGTGCCCCCTTCCTCTGGGGGAGATCTGTATGATATCGTGGGACTTCCAAGGCATCCAAATATGGCCGTCTAAAACCTCAACACCAAGCTCCTTGTTCAGTTTCCCTATCAGAATCACAGTCCTTATGTTTGATGTTTGATGGGATCAGAGGAATAAAAATGAACTAGTCCACACATGTCCTGGAGCATAGTGGACATCCTCCACTGCCAACCTCTTGAAAGAAGATATACTTTTTGATTTTTACTTAAGATCAAAAACATCTTTACAGAGTCTCAAACAAAAAGAAGAAAAGTAATGAAATTCAGAAATCTGGGGATGAGTGATAATCTTATTTTTGCGTGTGTATTAAAACTAAAGTTTGAAGATTATATCTATATACATTAACTTCAATAAGGGGTCAGAAAATTAAAAAAATGTTATTATCTCCTTCCCACGTTCTGACCTTTCTTCAACTTCCAAGTCAGTTAATCAGTATTACTAAGCACATATGATGTTGCATAATGGGACCAGGTCTGTAACCAAATGTTAGATGGGAAAAGGCCTAAATTCCTTTTAAATGACAGAATGAAGTTTCATGCTGTGAATCATCTGTGATGATTTTTATTTTTCAATCTATTAAGAAAAAGGGAGAGAGTAAAAAGCTCAGGGCAGCTGGGTCTTCTTCACTTTGTTCTATGATGGGCAGGTAGAAATAGCCTTATTTTAAAATATTTTATGGTTAGTTAACAGTTGGGGGAAGTCTTTGAAATTTATTCAACTCTCACAACAGAGGAAACAAAGAGTAGAAATCTCAACACTGTTAAAAGTAAATGGGTTTGTTTGTTTGTTTGTTTTGCCACACAACACAGTTTTGTGTTATAAGAATTGATCGATTTCAAATCCAACCACAGAGTTTTTGGCTTGTCCAGAACCTCCTGATCCAAGCAGAAACACTTCCTTAAGGAGGAAAACTCTCTCAGTCCCCTGTTAAATCTGTTTGTCTCTCTACCCATCCACACCTAGCTCTCCCATAATTAAATCGAGAGACTGAAATCAGGCCATCTACAAATTCTTAATGAATTCCTTAAGTGGTCTTTGCAGGAGAATGTGGGCCTTTTAAAAGAAAACAATTACGGTAAGGAAGGTTGCCTCCCCCGAATTCACAAGCTGGGAGCTAAAGCAGGTTTAAAGCAGTGTGTCAACACCAACCATTGTTCCTATTAGGGGACAATTTTCATGATATTTTTTAAGAATGTAAAATAAGGTTAGTTGGAACATGCAATTCTAATCCCTTTCAGAGCTTATCACTCCTCAAACATTCAATAGCCACCCTTAATACCATTACCTCTGAGACAACATTTGAGTAGGCCCCTGCAATCTAACAACAAGAGACCCGGGAGAAAGACTGTGGTTTAAAAGCCTGGTTAAAGATTAACACAAACAGTAATAAGAAGGTTCTTAGGAAGGAATCAGGACAGCTGCAGCTGAATCCTTGCTACCTGCTGAGGGTTGCTAAGCAACTTGGGTCTACCACTGCCCCAAGGGTGTTTTACTTTACAATTAGGATTTTTGAAGGGGAAGCAAGGGAAGAGGGAGAGGGGACTCCTAGTGAAACTGATGTAGAACCACATATATCCATACATGTTGTGTTATTTTTTTTTTTTTTAAAGAGGGAAATAGTGTCACTCGGTCCTTTGAAAGGTAGAACACTCACTATAAAGCAGATTTTTTTTTGTATGTAACTGACAAAAATGTAACAATAACATGGAGTTTTAAAAGTGACATTTTGACTCTAAGGGAGGAATTATTTGCAATTTGTTTTGAACAGAAGCTTAGTTCATGTCAGTGGTGAACCTCCAGACAATCATTAGTTTAAACTGCCTGCTATGTGTTTAAAAATTTCAGTCAATTTGGAGCTGATCTGAATTGCAAATGTGATGGTAATAAGCCATTAGGGAGCTGCATGTCTCTTTTTTGCACTTACAACCCTCTGCTTTAAGGAGCTCCAACTACACACTGAAATATGAAAATATCATTTTAATCATGCGCATTGTGGACAAACACAGAAATGCTGGAGACTCAGAAGTGGGAAAGTGGCATTCAGAGGCTAAGCAGGGGGAGCTGTGACAAGAATGAAGAGACGCATACAACATTTACTTTAAATTATATACAGTAGTAAGATTTTCCAAAAACAAATATTCAGTTTTGTTTGTAATGCAACTCGAATCTCCAAGCCCAACATCTGGATAACATTTATTTTCTTTGGATTTTGGAATTAGAGTTAGCCAAACCCTTTATGAGGTCACTTGGGAAATCAAGAGAACTGCTTCGAGGGTCAGATTTCAGCTTGCAGCGCAAATAATGAGTTTTTAAGGGTGCTTATCAATAAAAAATTTTCTTTAAGTGGCCTATTTCGGTTTTTTAGACTATTATGTGTTTCAGTGGTCTCAAAAACATCGGTGTCAAGAAACGTTTTATTTTCTCAATGAAGACTCAGATTGGAAGCTTTGATATTAGCAAAAAGTAATTTGCCATAAATGATAATGCAAAAGTCTCTCTCTCCCCGTAGATGTTTCTGCTGTCCTTTACATATTTAACTGAATGAAAGAGAAAGGAATTGGGAATAAGAAGAGGCAGGTTCCCTGTATTTTCAGTGGATAAACTATATTTTCTCCATTCAATAGCCACCCTCAATACCATCATCTCCATAACAACAAGTATTTTGTTGAACATTTGATTTCAAAGCTAGGCAGAACCATCGTATGGAAGGGCTGACAACCAACCAGTCCACCGATCTTATCAAATCACTTAGTGTTTCTCTTTTAGTTTCTGTACTACACACATCTCTTCCCCATTAAATTCACTAAAGTTTAACACTTGGCTTTGTTTCCGCTGCATTCATAGGACCCCAGAAGCATAATTTCTGCCACTTGCCAGAATCCTTGAGAAATATGGAAACTTCTGAGTAATGCATTCATGACATGTTTTCTCTCAACAAATTAAATATTTGCTAAGATAAAGTATAACATCATTGGTAAATATAGCACAAAATGATAGAATTTGAATCCCCAAGGAAAATCTGAGTTAGAATTTAACTCCAGGGGGCCTTAGTCATGCACAAGGTCAGGGCTTTGGCCAATCCCAATGTTTGTTTATTTCCTGGAGAATGAAAGATGAGGGCATGAACTCTGTGATGTCAGTTGTATTGGTGTAAAGGGAGCCTCCCAAGTGTCAGCTTTTAGACCGTGTCTGGGCTCCAAACGTTTTTTAAAAATAATAAATTTTTCAAAAGAAAGAAAAATATTCTCAAAAATGCCAGCTCTTCTTTTTCACACCACATTGCTACACTTGATTTTAAATTACTCCCCTCCAAATTAAGATTAACCCAGGGAGAGGCTCTGGCTATGCAGAAGCCAGAAGCATGAAGGCGAGATGGAGCTGATCATATCCATGAACGAGGAAGGTGAACTGTGCGAGGCACAGGGCTTTTCCTTGCCTCCGGCATCTTCCCTTTCTTTACTCATTCATTCTCTCCCTTTGCAAATATTTACTGAGGCCCCTCTGTGCGTGCAGGATTGTAGTACGCACTGCAGAAATACAAAGATGAATGAGATGATTGATTCTGCACACCAGGAATTTACTAAGAGAAACAAAGCCTTGACATAACCAAATAGGATCCAAGATGGAGGAGGAAAGTGTCTAAAGAGGTGCAGAAAGGTCTAGGAGGTAGGTGTCCATGAGGCCCATGTGGTGACGGTGCTGAGAACTGTGACTTTGAAATTAGAAAGATCCAAGGCCCTGTTCTCTGGATTTCAATGATATGGAGCCACCTGCATAACCTTCTATGTCTCAGTTTCCCCATCTAAAAAGAATTGCTCAACAGACCTCTCGTATATTTCCCTCTTCAGCTGCCTGTCTTCTTCATAAAGCTGTTTTAAATTTTCTCAACTCTCTTGAAACCTCTGACTTACTATTTTATCCTCCCTCGCAGTAGATGACCTCAATTCCCATCCTCCAGAGAAAATGGAATCCATCAGTCGGAAACCCACTCGACTTCCTGCCCCCAGCCCCCACACCTGAGGGGGTGAAACCTGCCACTCACTCATACACACTCACTATATTGATTACGTCCTTGCTCCTTCCCTGCAAAGTCAACTCCTCCTCTTTGCTAACTGGGGTTCATTGGCTCTTAAAATTGGGCAAGTGTTTACTGTTTTAAAAACAACCCAACACACAAACTTTCCTTAATACTCTCTTTCTTTAGATCTCAGACTGTCTGCTCTGCCCTCAATGGTTGCTGCCGGTAAGTCCCCTGTAGCCGTTTAAATTAAACTTAATTAAAATTAAAGAAAATTCAAAACTCAGTTCCTCAGTAGCACTAGTCACATCTCAAATAGCTAATGGCAGCCATAGAGCAAAATACAGGTCAGATTGCAAATCCAGGGAGTCTAGAACCAAAGCCTGCTATTATTATTCCCTTATAAGCTGGGAGCATTGGCACACATCTGTAATTCAAAAACTCTGGGAGGCCAAGGTGAGTGGATTGCTTGAGCTCAGGGGTTCAAGATTAGCCTGAGCCAAAGTGAGACCCTGTCTCTACTAAAAATAGCCAGACATTGTGGTGGGCACTTGTAGTCCCAGCTTCTCAGGAGACTGAGGCAAGAAGATCACGTGAGCCCAAGAGTTTGAGGTTGCTGTGAGCTATGATGCCATAGAACTTAATCAAGGGCCACAAATTGAGACTCTGTCTCAAAAAAAAAAAAAAAAAAAACTACTATCCCTTTCCCTATATCACATATCTGTTGTATATCAGGTGCTGAGATGTGTATGTATAAAGATGGAGACCTGACAAATAGGCAAGTATTAAATATACATACATTTATACATTGAATAAACACTATCCAGCTGATCCTTACAAAGTTTTGAGGTGAGCCTCATGATACCACAACATCTATGAAGATCCAAGCCTCTGCCTTACCTAGAGGCCCACAGATGGAATCTGAGCTGGGGCCCAGGTCTTCTAGAATGTGTACAAACAAATTGCCTTGTCCTCTGAATATCTCGATCCACTTTTCAACATTTGAAATGTAATACCAAGGCTCATGCCCCCCTTTAATGGAATCAGATGGACATTAAATTAGAGGAACAAAGCTTTAAGAAAATACAAGGGCACACCCCTCCATCCCATAAAATTAAATTAAACTGCAACTAAATTCACAGACAATGACTAACTCAGATGCAAATCAATCAAAGCTGACCGAAAATTTATGTTTCCAGTCTGGTCCAGCTCATAAAACATGGCTTGGTGGTTTTGAGCCTGGTACCAGGAGGCTCCCTGCTGTTTGTGTGGACAGGTTGAGTGCTCACAGCAAATCAAAGAAAGGGCCAGCCTGCTGCCTTTAAGGCTGCAGCACTCCCAAGACCTCGCTTCTAGATGAATCTATATACAGAGAGGGCAGTGATCAATATTATAACTGTTTTGCACACTGAAGCACACTGCGACAGGTCCAGCATAAGAACACATTTTTCAACATGCAGTGTGTGAGGTGGCTGAGCCTCTGTTTGCCCAGGGTAACATGCGGGGCCGGGCTTGTCTTCCTTGTTTAGTGGCGCCTTCATAATCAGAGGATTCCTGGGGTGACTGACAATGACCCTCTTGGAGACTTGCTTACTGCCTCTGCCTGGAGAGCTGGTGGAGGCTCAGCAGAGGCTCCCAAACCCAGTCTCAGATACCCTGTGCATCCAGATAGCAGCCTCACTGCCCTGGTTGTCTCCAGCTGGGCTTCACAGCAACCCACAAAGTATTCTCTTTGCCATCACCCACATCTCAGCTCCTTGTAGTGGGGCCAGACTCAGATGCATATCTCTGAAGCCAAAAGTGCCACAACCTACAATATCCATTAAAAATAATTTAATTAAATTAATATGTGAAGACATACTCAGCCCGGGTTACTGTAGCCAGGAGAAGCTTACTTGTTTCTTCCCGTGACCACACTGCTGCCCCATCTTTCCCAGACTTTACATGTTTTAGCTTTGTCTACTCCACAGACTCAGACCTTCTGAATTAGCCCTTCTATCACAGGATTGATCAGTTCCAAGAGTGTGGGCAGTGGGAATCTTGAACTGTCATCCACAGAGGCAATGCCACACATAATGAAGTAATATGATGCTGGAATTTTAAAAGTATATTTATCCACCTCACACCTACTGGAATGGCTACTATCAAAAAATAATAACAGGAAAGAATAAGTACTCACATGGATGTAGAAAACTGGGATGCGTTTTCATTGTTGGTAGAAATGTAAAACTCTACATTCACTGTGGGAAACATAGAGCAGTTCCCCAGAACATTAGAAAGGAATAACCATAGGATCCAGCAACTCTACCTCTGGAAAGGGGAATATATCCACGAGAATGGAAAACAGGATCTTGAAGAAATACTGGCAGACTCAGGTTCCCAGCAGCACTATTGACAATAGCCACGCGGTAGAAGCAAACTAAGGGTCCCTCAAAAAGTGAGTGAATACACAACATTTTACATACAATGGAATATTATTCAGTCCTAAAAAGGAAGGGGAGTCTAACATATGCCACAACGTGGATGGACATCAAGACACTATGCTGAGTGAAATAAAGCCAGTCCCCAAAGGACAGATGCAGTGTGCTTCCACTGATATGAGGCAGCTAGAACAGTCAAATTCAGAGAGACAGAAGGGGGAACGATGGTTTCCAAGGGCTGTCCTAAGGGCACATGGGGAGGTATTTTGTCATGGGTACCAGGTTTCAGTTTTACAAGATAAAAAGTGTTCTGGAGACAGATGGTGGTGATACAATGTGAATCTGCTTAGTGCCTCTGATTTGTATGCTTAAAAACGGTGAAGATCATACATTTCATTTTATATGTACTTCACCACAATTGTATGCTCATGAACATACATATGTGTTACTTACATATATAGCGTGTTTCTATGAATGTACATATATTTGTGTGGGCACACATGTGTGTTTAGAGAGAGAAAGAGAGACTCCTTAGTGAATGCCCAGCACTGGGCCAAGCATTTTATATGAGTTGCTTCCTGTCATTTTCACGACGACCCTGACAGATGCCACTATTGTCACCATTTTTCAGATGTGGAAACTGAAGCTTTGAGTGATTAAACGATTTGTTCAAGGCTACATAAACAGAAAGTGACAGCCTTGGATGCAAACCAAGATCCTCTTGCAATAACACACACAGCAGTCACCATTATAGTCTATCACTCTGTGGCCTCAACTACTGGGTGCCACCCAATGTCACCTCATTAGACCTAGCTACCCAAGACCTTCAGTCGTTCAGATTCCCTTTGGTTGGTCTGTCCTTCTGGACTAGTAGCACAGCATTTACAATTATTATTTTCTGTCTTTCAAAGATCTTAGCTTCTGTAGATCGTGACAATTCAGGTCTATAATCTATTTTTGGATGTTGTGAGTGTTCAGAATGATCGTTTACTGAGGATACGCTATGTGCTCGTTTTGCTTAGTCGCTTTGCGTATTTGCTTCAGTACCTGCCGCAGCCTTACATGGTAGCGTTCCTATTACCATTTACAAGCTAAACATGCTGAGGCTTTGTGAAATAACTGGGTCACACAACTGGTAAATCTGAAGGGCTGAATCTCAATTTGTTTGCATTCAAAGTGCATTTCACCGAGTTACAGTCTTCCCTGTCGTCCAACATTCAGTGGACACACAAGCAACTTAGTCTTTCAGTCTTTAAATTTGGCCTTGGCTGAAGTATCCTTTCATGCATTAACACAGCCTGGGTATCTTTAACACAACATGGATGTTCCTTAGATATCCTCTCAAAGATAATGTTTTCGTCAGTTCTCTCACCAGTAGAGTTAAGAGGCTGGACCCATGAACTCTCGGTTGTGACGTTTTCCAAATTTGCTACTCCATTATGCAATGGCATTAAGAAGAGAAGGCTCATAAGAAAGACTGAGAAAGGAGACTGCAGAGCATAATTCCGAGAGGCAATAAGTTTCCTTACAACTTGAATGTCTTTCTACGGCCTAATAGGTCTTTCTTTAGAAGTTCAGCCTCTTAATATTACTTTTCAAATAACATACCCTTGACAGCATTTATTATTAATGATCATCTATGAGTTATGAAGGGTAAAATCATGTGAATGGAATCCAAAAGTCAAACAACAGTCTCTCAGAAGCAGTTGAACCTGCTCCAACTGCAGCATAATTTGGGGAATGAGCTAAAGAGTAATGACGAAGAAAATACTTTGCTGGAGCTAGTGATTTAATCTCTAAGAATTGCCACCACAAATGTAAACGGAGCAGGAGAGAGGAAAAACGGCCATTGTATTAAGAAGTGCCCGTGGTTAATCCCCCAATAGGTCAGTTGTACGTGGAACTCTGAATTTTTTAAATCAGAGGGATTCTGAAGGCTTGGAAGCACGTCCGTTTCCTCACATCAAGTTCCCTGTGATCCTCGGGATTGGCAAACACAGGTTAGTGAAGGTCTCAGATGTGCTGAACTCCCATCAGACTTTCCAGGGTGGGTAACAGTCAGTGATTTTCATCTTAATCCTGAGGCCACAGCGTGTTCACGTTGGAAATCTACTCCATATGTTCATGATATTATTTCACAGAAGTCCTTAAAAGGTTTCTTCATGAGAATTCTGTGAGGTTTCCAAAGCTCCTTGGCCTCCTAGGATTGGTTTGTCTTAACTATTAAAACTAAAACTAGGAATATCATTAGTTAAAAACAGTGACCCTTACTGAGAAGCAAGTCCACGCCGGGCACTTTTACATGCATTATTTCATCTAATTCTCACGACCAGACAGCAAGCTGATGGAACTGTACCTGTTTCAGGCCATGAGGATGGATAACAACTTCCTCCAATGGGTCCAGCTGGCTTACAGCCTCTGCCGTGCATTGAACCTAAGTGGATCTGACTCCAGCGCTCATAGCCTTTCACTGTATCACACTGCTTCTGAACCTGGACCTGGTTTCTGTTTAGATTTAAGAAATGATAGGTATTCTGTTCAAGTACAGACCATGCCCTCGCTTAAACAGAGGCGGGGAAATGAAGCCCGGTTACCTGGCCTATTCCCCAGCTGACCTCCAGCCAGACTGATGTCATAATGTCATTATCCTCTGGAAGAAAGTGCTCTTTATACGGGTCTTTAAAACTATAAACTAGTCATCCTGGAATTTAAAGGAAAAAGGCAAGCCATTTGAATTTATACCCATGAGTTTGTTTTTATGCCCCTTACTTTTACCCCTTTCCTTCAAACTGAACTTGTCAAACTGTTTTCTCAAGTGTTCAGAGCGTTGCCACCTATTTAGTCCCTTCTAGAATATAAATTCTAAATTGTTTTTCTGTGGAATGGGAAAGTGCTCGTTATGCTAACATTTGGAAAATTTGAAATTAAAATGGAAAGATGATGCCAAATAATCAAAAAGGCAGGAGAAAAATCCTCGGAGCCAAGATGACTTACCCTGACTCACCAGCTCCATGGCTATATTCTCCTTGAAGTTTCTTTGTTACCTCATACCTTAGGAAGATGCAAGCTCTGGCTCAATCCTAGAAGATGCTAACCAAGTCAACTTTAAGTCTCTGTATAATAAAATACAATATACCCAGTAAATCTGAAAATAGAAGAATTAAAAATGAAAAAGTATAAAGACTAAAATAAGCAAAAAATGATTTTGATGCATCTCCTCTGTGCCAGGTACCCTGTCAGGCGTTTTTACCTACTAGCCCTTTGTCATTATAACTTAATGAAGTGAGTTTTATTCTCATTTCATCACTGAGCCATCTGAAACCTTAATATCTGAGGTCATATATCTCGCCCAAGGTCACGCAAGAAGTAAATGGAAAACCTAGAATCGAAACTAAGCCCTAACTCCAAAACCCATTCCTTTTTCATTTTATTAAACTGTTACCTTGAATTTTAAAATACCTGTGGAAATAGTCGCTAAGCCACATTTAGCTAATAAATGTTGTGGGGGAATTCTTATAGAGTCATAAATATAGCATGAGAATTTGCCAAGTAAACACATTTTTAATGATGGTAACCAAAGCACACAGTCATCTAAACAGGTGAGGCGATCATTATATTTCTCCCCTGTTTAAACAAAGTTTCCATTTATTTAAGAAATATAACATGGCAGGATGTATGTTAGGAAAAGATAAGACATGCCTCTGAGCTACCAGCTGAGGGGGTGAAGGCAGAGCCCCATGATGTGAGGGGAAAGACAGTGATGTAAAATGTGTTTTATCTCAAAGGAGCATATGCCTGAGGTCTTTTCATTGGAAGCATGAAAGTCCGTGGGGAAAAAAATTACACAGTCTTCTCCTTATTTTCCTTATCAACATTAAATGATTTATCTTACTTGCCTTATGCTTTAGACCATAAATAGAAAATGGTATAAAACAGAAAATAGAAAATGTGACTAAAATTACTGCAAACAATTCCAAACAACTATTTCAAGTAAGTTAGTCAAATATCATCTATTGACTCACTTTGATGCCATTGATATTAAAATGAGTAACATCACACAGTTCATTTGATTCGGTTATCACTGAAGTAACATACACTGACATAACGATTTTGTATTTTTCCTCTGCAAGAAAGAACTGTCAATTGAAAAAATAAAAGCATATAAACAAAACTGACTGCGTAAGAAAATAGGTGGCCCCAGACTGTACGAGAATGCTCAAACTCACATTCCTGGTGCCATTCATGTCCCCGTATGCCTGTTCAGAAGTTTCAGCTCCCCAAGTTTTTTCTTTTTCCAAAAGATATTACTAGTGGGACTTGGTGTAAAAATCTACCCCAGGGCCACTATCATAGCATCATGGTAGATATACTCCCAAATCCTTGATGCTTTCATCCACAGAATGTGCTGCTCTCAGTTCCCTTATGTAAGTGAACTCCTAACTAGGACTTTCACCCTTATCCTGGTGTTTGCCAGGTTAGCTCAAGCTGGTCACCCCCAAACAGGATCAAACAACAGGCTCTGTCTCAGTAAGTCACGGCCCTTCTTCTCGTTCACCCCATGCCAGGTTTGTTTGCTCTTCTTCCTCACTGGTCTTCTATCACCAGACAACTTTGGCTCCTCTCCGTTACTTCTTTTGTCCAACTGGAGTCTGGTCAACCCCCTTAGACATGGTGTACAGCAGGTGACTTGAGTTGTTAGCGTTCCTGCCCAGCAGAGCTGAGTTACTGCTGTCAGCTGGCTGTACTCCAAGCTATTACTTGGAAACTCCTACCATGGGATAAATCCAGATGCGGCGCAGCACATTACAGGCAAGAGGGCTCAACCTATACAGATGCCTAAGCTAGGCATCTCCTCCTCTCTTATAAAGCCATCAGTCCCATCCTCATGATAACCTATCAATCTATTAAGCCATAAATCCATAAATTAACAGCAGAACCCTCATGACCAAATCATCTCACAACCACTCCCTTTTATTTATTTATTTATTTATTTTGAGACAGAGTCATACTCTTTTACACTGGGTAGAGTGCTATGGCATCATAGCTCACAGCAACCTCAAACTCCTGGGCTCAAACAATTCCCTTGCCTCAGCTCCCCAAGTACCTGGGACTACAGGCCCCCACCACAATGCCTGACTAGTTTTTCTGTTTTTAGTAGAGATAGGGTCTTCCTCTTGCTCAGGCTGGTCTTAAACTTTTAAACTCAAGTCATCCACCCACCTTGGCCTCCCAGAGTGCTAAGATTACAGGCATGAGCCACTCTACCCAGCGCCCAATCATCTCCTAAAAACCCTACCTCTAGGGGCGGCGCCTGTGGTTCAAAGGAGTAGGGCACTGGCCCCATATGCTGGAGGTGGCGGGTTCAAACCCAGCCCTAGCCAAAAACTGCAAAAAAAAAAAAAAAAAAAAAAAGACCCTATCTCTTATTACTGTGGCATTAGGGATATTTGAGTTTCAGAGGGGATATTCAAACAACTGCCTGGAAAACTCAGATAATGTCTCTGGCACATACGAGCCTAAGCCAGTTACACTGTCATCTTCCTCTTTACTTGACTTTGGCTTGGGATTCAACTTGGCAGACTCTCCCCACTGATATCCCTTAGAGAACACACTGTGTTCTTTTATGTGGTTTTCTACTCTATGTCAATGTGATGCCAGGTTTTTCATATGGATTTAATTTAAAACAATGCCAATTCATATTTATTCTTCAAAATATGCTTTTAATGTTACATATCAACTTACAGCAAAAAAATCTATCATATGGCTAAAATAATGATTGAGAAAAATATTAAAAGACATTGTTTCATTCTACCAGTACATACTTGTGTTTCTCAACATTGGGTGTGTACTACAAATTGGATCCCTTATGAGGGTTAAATTTATAGATGACTTAGCCTCATATTGTCCATGTCCCCTCCCAAAAGATCAAGCTTCCATTCAAGATTTTTCCATGATTCTGATGTAAAAGTAGTGAGCTTAATTTTGAGGCACTTATCCGGATAATTAATAAATATCTCAACAATCACCATTGTTTGAGTAATTCAAAGAGTTACAATTTTAAACACATATTACAGTACCTATGAAATAGATCCATATTTCAACTGGAGTATGCCTTTTCCACTGGGACATAAGAATTCCAGCTGGTAGATAGACAAAAGGAATAAACATCCCTGTAAATAATAAGGATATTGCTATTAGGATCTGCTCTTAACTTAAAGCTTTCTGTAATAGTTGGATTAAAACATTTAGTTTTTCTTTTTTATAAGAGTACTGTTCCCTTATAGGTCATTGCCTGAGTTATACCGCACCCTCCCAGGTTCCAAAAATCAGGGATAAATTCAGACTATCTTGAATGATGAATATAGATTGTAAGGCCATATGGGAAACAACAGAAATGATGAAAACTCTCTCTCCAACACATACCAAAGATTGGAGGCAGAGTGCTCTCTCTCATTTTTTTAGGGTAGAGTAGACTGTGTCTAGAGAGTAATTCTGGAATTCAGCATTGTGCTCCAGTCTGGAAAATAAAAATTATTCTAGGTACGTCATGTAGTAGGAACTTACTTCCTTTCACAAATGATGAAAAAGTAAAAAGACCAATAAGGGATGGTAAATACCTCTAAAAACAGCAATGATCTGCTGTCACCCTGAGGGCTAAGAAGACAAAGAGAAAAGGTCATGTTATTAGAATCCACAGAGCATGGCACTCTGGAGAGAAGTGGAAACTTGGTGGTCCTGCCTGGTGTGAAGTGGTGCTGTCAGATGAGATGCTCTCAGGAAAGAGCTGGAATCATGAAGGTGGCGCAGCCCCAGTTGAAGACACCAACTAAGACAAGAAGAGAGGAAACAATATCCCGGCTCTTCCCTTCTTCCCACAGTCAGATCTCTTACCAGTGCCTTGCCTCTGCTTACCATAACCAGAACGGAGTGATACAGACCAATATTGGGGAAATGTAGGAAATGGACGTGAGGGGAAGGAGGCAAATTTCAGCACACACAGCATCTGTGCCTCCCAGCTCCATCACTCCACTATTCCCATATTCAGTATCTCTGTCTTTGTCTCTCACTTAGATTTCTTACTTCTAACTATATGTTATGAACTCAAACCCATGAGGAGAAAGGGCATGTTTGGGTTGGTTAGCCCTCCTCAATCTCAAGCAGTACTCTAAAGGAGGGTTCTCTAGCAATACAGTCTCTATACAACTCCCTTTGATTGTGCCACTGATCCAACAGCTGTACATTTCTTGGCAAAGTCACTGGGTGTGAAGTAAGACAACTATTACAAAAGAACACATCTGCAGCTAATTTTCTCAGGAAAGGGATATGTTAATTCTAGAAAGCATGACTGTTGCCCTGTGCAATTCCTCTTGACCAGGCTTATGCACCACTGCCCAGCTGCTTCAGGTGCTGACTGCCAAAGTTTCACAGCTGCAAACTTTCCCAGAGGACCACCTCTGGCTGATAAGAACTGAGGCCACTAAGATGTCTGAGATGCTATGCCTCAACCCCTGGGGTGAGCTATTGTCCATGACTGATTCACCCACATCCCCTTTCCTCTGTGTAGGACAAACTCTGCCATAGGATTCACTCTCCAGATTCTACAACGGGAGCAATCTGAAGCTAGATGTTTTGTGAAACCACATCTTTGCTTAACCTGTTCCCCTGCCCTACCCAGTTCCCTTTATTCCCTTGGAGGATTCTCCTAAGAACACTCACCCAGTAAATCATTTGCCCAAGAATTTGCATGACCCTAGGGAATCTGACATGAGCAACTCACCTTCACAGATATTGCTTTGTAGACTAAGGCTATGTTTAAAATATTTTTTGGTCTCTACCATGAGATCTAACTTAATACCAGTCTTGCATTAGGTGTTTGCATAAATGTTTTCTGGTTCATCAGTTGGAATAGCTTCAATCAAAAAATCTGCAGGAGTAAAGACTAGTAATTTCAGTTTTAAAAACCCAGAGACCAAGAACGTAGATGCAAAATACAGAAACCGTACAATGGAAAAAGTGTGCTCATCTGCCTCAGCAGCTGATGTAAGTCACAGCTAGTTGAGAGCAGTGATTGCTATTAAACGTGAGTACTGCCAAAATGACAGGATCAAGTGTGTCATTTGGAAACTGCACATACACCCATAGAGAATGAGAGGAATATTGTCATTGAACACTGTCATATGCTTTGTGGATGGATTGTGTCATCCTCGTGACAGCACATCCTGCAGAAAGAGTCTCTGAGGAAGCCAGAGGACAGGTCTTTATCTCCTCAGTCCTCCTGAGATTACAGGAGCAAGTTTCAATTAAAGGCAATAAAAGGACGAGGGCATCTGACAATGCAGTGAACAACCAGGACTTTCTACCTTATTTCACATTGTTATGTTTCATACCATAATAAAAGAAAGATGAAATTTTATCCAAAGAGATAGAAAGTCACAGCCATCTACTGTAGAATCAGTCTTGCCCTTACTCTTATAGCTTTCTCATTAAAATCACACAAAGTAACATACAGAAGTATCTTGTAAGCAGCTGTGCATTATATAATTATGTGGCACTTAGTGATTATTGTTAATATTGTTAATACAAAATACATTTCCACAGGTACACATCAGTTAGTTGTTTCAGGTATTTTCTTTCTTTCTGTTTGGAGACAGCATCTCACTCTGTTGTCCCAGGTTACAGTGCTGTGGAACCACAGCTCATAGCAACCTCAAACACCTGGGCTTAAGAGATCTTCTTGTCTCAGCCTCCCATGTAGCTTGGACTACAGGCACCTACCACAGTGCTTGGCTAGTTTTTTCTATTTTTGGTAGAGACAGGATCTCACTCTTGCTAAGGCTGGTCTCAAACTCCCGAGCTCAAGCAATCTACCCACCTCAGCTTCCAAGAGTGCTAGGATTACAGGTGTGAGCCACCACGCCCAGCTTAGTCAAGATTCTTTTTATGGGAGGTGGTAGAATCCTAACTTAAACTACTAGCCTAAGCAAAAAGCACTCGATTACTCATTAGGTGGAACTCTGACAGCATCTGTAAAAGAGAGCATTCAACTCTAACACTCAGAGCAGTAGTGACCTGGAATTACAGAAAAAATGTGCTATCTGTTTTGATGTATCCAGCATTTGAGAGCTGCTGAAATTTCAAAACCAAGAGGAATGTTATCCAATGGCTATTGCCAGACAATATGGATATTCTGAAGCCCTGGTTCTCAAACTTTGGCATGCATCAAAATTACTTGGACATTCAGTAAAACATAGATTTCTAGGCCCCTAGCTAATGTTTCTGTTTAAGAGAGTCCAATGTGGTGTCAAGGAATTTACATTTTTAACAGGTTCCGAGGTAATGTGGATACTGAGGGTCCTCGAATCTCGCTGTGAAGACCACTCTTCTAGACAAAAGTTACAGAAAGGTTGCAGGTGGTTGACAGCCAATGAAAACCAAGTGTGAAAGCCAGAGGGCTTCAGTGGTCTCCCACAAAGACAATTTCCTGCAACAGGAGAAAAGAAAAAGCTGGACCTGACCCTGACTAGGTGGGGCCAAACTCCTGAGAAGGGGTGATACCCAAGGAAAGCAGATTGTTAGGAAAAATCAGGGCCTGGCTGGGACAATGGGGACTTCCTGTTTGGAATGGTGTAATTTGGACAAAGGCACCTCAAAATTTTGAACCTGGGAGGCAGGAGGAGGGAGGGTATTTGGGGGAACCTCACCTAATGTGCATGATGCAACGGTACATTTCAAAACTATTAAGAAAGAGTATAATTGTTATGGATATGTTAATTAGTGCAATGTAAGCATTTCACATTGTGTATCGAATCAGTACACTGAACCCCATAAATGCATCAATGTACATGGTTATGATTTAATAACAAATAATTAAAAAGTTAAAAAAAATTCTTTGAACTAAGAGAGTCCTGCAACTTTGAAGCCTGCAAAAGTGGCCCACTCTTCTCTATCAGGAGCCAGAATCCTCCCCTTGATTGAAGATAAAGCAGAGGCCTTTCCTCCGTAAGATAACATGAACCCCCATCAACTATAGGACCCACGGACATTGATCCCTAAAAGGGCCCGTATGCAAAGTCCCATCCGAGCATCTGCTTCTGAAGACCCCAACCTGGGACAGCAGGCCTCCAACTGGTGGGGACTGGAACCATAAGCTCCACAATATTAAGACTTCTGCTTTTCAGCTGAATTGTTTCAAATCCATGATGCTATGTCTCAATCCTGTGTGTGGACAGAACAGCCGTGGAGGCATCAGAATTGTACAATAGCAGCTCTGTGGCCCAAGAGTCAAAGAGGCATCTCTTCCTATTGAATTACAAAAATAAAAAATGCAGGGAAAAGCCCTTCCTGGTCTGGCATAAGTTATGTGCATGTGCCTTGGACTAATCACTGTCCCCAGAGCCATGAAGAACACGGTGAAAGCATCCTGGGGGAAGCATTCCCTCCTGTAGCCGGGAGCCAAGGACTATTACACTAAGAGCTGGGAGAAGGTGTGAAATGGACAGAATGATGCAAGCAGCTTTGAATGTTGACTGAAACAACTTCATACCAGACTCCTTCCCTATGTCCAAAATTATTTTGATAGCTTAAAAAAGAAAGAGAGAAAAGAAGAAAAAAGGAAAAAAATGACCACTTCTTCTACCACGATGTCCATATCTGACAGGGCATGAAAATAAGTGTCAGTATTTAACCTTGGTTGCAACAGACAGAAACCTGAGCTCAGACTAGCTCCAGCAAAAACTGAATGGCATTGGAGGCAGAGTGGCTCGGCTGGCCACAGTCTCACACACCACTGAGCCATCTCCTCACGTCTTGCCACTGTGTGGCATCATGCTCTCAGACCAGCCCTCTTCACAGAGCAGGGAACAAAAGAATGTGAAGCCACCTGCTTCCTGTTTGCCAGCTTCATTACAAGTGAGGAAATGTCTTTCTTTTTGTTTCTCCAGTTGGAACAATTATAGGGAAACTTGATGGCTCTATTTGGTCACATGTGTGACTCTGGAACTAATCATACATGATCAGAAGAAAAGTCTCCGAGAGTTGAAGCAGCTTATTCATACTCATAATGAAAGGGAGGATGAATTATTGAAGAACATGGAAGAACCAAGAGAATCCCAAGGTCGAGGAGTCAGAGGAACCTTTTCCAGAAGGAAGGACTGCACAGCCTGGTAAATCCATAATACTAGACAGACACCAGCTCCAGTTCAGAGCCTGTAACACCAGGGCTGGCTTTCTACCAGGAGTAGGGAAAGTCGCCTGGATAAGCCTGCCCAGTTCATAACAGAACACACACAAAAGGAAGGCCTACATTTTTATTCAATTGCATTATTCATCATTGTAAGCATACAGAAAAACAGACTCACACAGATTGTAGGATATAAGTGCCTAAAAGGACCCTTCCAAACCACTAAGTTGGATCTTATTGTTTAGATGACACAGCTAATGCTTATAGAAAAGTTAACTCAGCCGAAGGCACTTTTTGGTGACAAGAGCCATAGTTCCCAATCTGCCTATTGTAAAACCCTACTCAAACTAGGTTAGTACAAATACCTCCACCACTCTGGATAATTATTGTCCATAATCCCTGGTTTTCAAGGTTGTTTGCAGTTTTGAATCATTTTCTCTGCTCATGCAAGTTTTCCAATGGAAAACCAATGACGTTTAGAAGACCAATGAAGAGTAAATCCCTAATTAAATTTCTTCACATTTATATTTGGGAGTCCACATTTTGAATCTAATGTACTCTATATGCCCTGCCTTAATTGTATAAATAATAACTACTTAAATTGTAATCTTTCTCAAAACTACCAACTCTTAAATTTTATACTCTTTGTTTACCTTTCCTCAGAGCTATGGAAAAGTCTGGCAAAAAGAGAAAGAAGAATAAGGATTGCATCTGTGTTCAGATAGAGAAGTCTGAACTTCTAGAAAAGACACTTAGCATAGAGAGTGAACACATTAACTTGAGTCTTATCTCTGAAGGAAAAAGCAAAATAAATCATCTAAGTTCAGTTTTAATGCTTTGGGAGTTATTAATTATGAGTACAATGGGCTCACTTCATCTTCAGGAAGTTTAAATGCCTTAAAAACCCAAGTATAATGACTAAAACAAAGAAACTCACTTTACAGCTTATATGGCCAAATTTGTCTTCAATTTATAGAATGAAAAGCGGTGGGGCGGGGGGAAGCGGGGAAGCCAGCAGGAGTTTATACTCCTTACAATTGAGTTTTTCCATACTTTGAATATTTCATCTGGGGTCACAACATATTTGGAAATAGTATATAGAGATTATTCAAAGTCATTGAATAAAAGGAAGTAGCCCAGGGAGTCAGAGCAGATCAAAATAGATAAAAGTCATGAAAATCGAGTCCTGTGTTATGCCACATGACCAGAGGTCTAGAAGATGACAAGCAAAAGAAACTAAGAGGGAAATGACAGGGAGGCAGAAGGACCCAAGAGTGAGTGACATCTTAAAATCCAAGTGAAGAAAGTGTTTCAATTTGTTTGAAGTGTTCAACTATGTTAAATGGTGGAGTAAGATGAAAATGTAGAACTGACTTGGGGATTTGGCTATATAGAGTTGGAAATCTCAGCAAGAATTAATTCATAGGAGTGACATGTGTATATGGGATTGAAAAATCTCAACAAGAACTACTTCATGGGAGTGACATGTATAAAACTTTAATCGGAGAGGTTCAGGAGAAGATGGGAGGAGAGGGCATGCAGACCACCAATTGTATGAGTTTTACTAAGGGGGGAAAGAAATGGGGACGTAGCTGCAGAGATGTGTAAGGTATGGGAGGTTTGCCTGTCTCTCTTCCTAAGATAGTAGATAGCAGAGCATGCTTTTATGCTTATCAGATGGTCTAGGAAAGATGGGGAAATTTTCTTACATTGTTTTTCATTGAGGTGAAATATACACATAAAATTTACCATCCTTGCGAATGTTAACCTACAGATGAGTGGTAATAAATACATTTATATTCTTTTTTTTTCTTACCCCCTAAGGGAGAGGAAATTTATAATGCAAGGGAAAGAAGTGGTGATTGCAGGATGAGTAGCCTTGAGTAGGCAGAAAGAACAAGACCCAGTGCACAAAATAATGGGACTGTCCCCAGATAGGAGCAAGGAAAGTTAATCTGAAGTAGCAGACAGGACAGTAGAATGGATGGCCAAAGACGCCAGTAGACTGGTACATTTAGTAGTGAAATTGTATCCAAGTGCACTTCAGATTGCTCATATGTTCTCAATAAAATAAAAAGCAGAATGGTTTGCTAAGAAAGGAAACAGGAGAGAAAGTGATGGGAAATGGAAAATGGTATGAAAAGTTCATCCAAGACAATGTGAGAGTGAGAGGACTTGGAGGAATACATATATAATAGGAATAATTTCATAACATTAGGAGCTAGCGGGAGAGTCTCAGGTCTTTCTCCACCTATATCCACTTGTCTGTTCACAAACGTCAGTCTGTTTGAAGAACATTGGATTTAGCATGGGTAGAATACTGCCAAGAAGGGAGAAAGGGCAAAGAACTTGAGGTTATGTGCACAGGAGTGTTTCAAGTGATAACGGGTGGAATCTCAGCTGGGTTAGGAGAGGAATGAGAATGGGTGTTTTGAGGAAGAGCAACAACTAGGGTGCACAGAACTTGAAGTCGAGATGCCAGCACTAGTAAGTTGGAAGTACAAGGGATGGTATTTGCAAAGTAGGTTAGTTAAGATTTAGTCTACACAAGGGCACAATTATTAGCAGCAACTAAAAGATAACAGAGGGAATGCGTGGCTGAGGGAAGATAAAAGACAGGAGCCAGGAGAAGAGGCTGAGGAATGGAGAGTCCATGGTACAAAAGGATCACTACACACGTGTGTAAATTAGAGGTAATACTGTATTCTAGTAACAGCCTCGATATATCAGTGGTTACAAGCAAACCCCACATTTATAACGCATGCTAAATTGTAGCTCATTGACTCCAGTGAGTGACTTATGGAGTCAGTTTGGGGCTCTGCATCCCAACATGTGGCATCTACAATCATTGTCCAGAGAAAAGCAAGAGAGTGGAGATGGCTCATCAGCTCTTAAATGCTTCAGCTCAGAAATGATACCCATTTCAACTCACCATTTCATTGGCTAGAAACCAGTCCTGAAGCCCCACTGCCTGTACCAAGTACATGGTGACATGTGGAATATTTAGTGAGCACATCTGGCTGCCACTGTGTTGGCATTTCCTCATAAAGAATTACCAAGGAGGTAATAACTGAGGGACAGATGATGAAGCAGGTACTAAATTTTTCAGATAACAAAGGGAATTCACCCAGAAGGCTATTAATACGACTGAAACAAAAAATGAGCAGGTCACAGGGAGAGCTGGCATGGACAGCCAGGGCGCTGAGGGCTCATCTGTTGGAAATTACCTTCCTGTTACATTGAAAACTAAACTCCATCTAAAGTCCATGCCCATGATATCAAATATCTGAATATGGAATGAAATAGTCAATCATTCCTAGATGTTTCCTAAGGCAGTAAATTTAAAGTTACTCACGAATGGGCAATTGATGAATCTGATTAACATGGAGTTAACCATATTTCCTATGTGGATTACCAGGTTTTAAAGAATGAAAGCATGGAAATAATAAAATTTTACTGCACATAATTTATTCTTTCCTTGATGATTTAGAAGGCACCTTTAGCTCCCATAGCAACTTAGGGACATCCCTATGAACATCAATTACAATTGAACTGCGGATATGCAAGGCAGTAACTCAAAAGGATTCTCCACACACTGGGAGCTCAAGCAGGGCGGCAGGAAGAATAATGACAACAGGGGGTGGAAGGGTCTAGAGCTGGGAAACTAACCAGGTGGTAATACTTGCTCCCAAGGGTAAAACCAGCAGTTGAAATAACAAAGTTCAAGAAAACGAGGGACCTTGGGTTTCAATCAGAGCTAAAGTTACTGTCCAGGTGCTGAGAACACAAGACCAGAAATCTCTGCACTTATCAGGCAGGCGGATCATATGTCTCGGATCTACTAGGTTAATTAGTTAGAAGCAGATGTAGAGTATCCAACCATCGGAATTTCTCTCTAATTCGTGGTTTATTAACCTGGCCCTGGAGCTTTCAAAGGACCAAACAAGCTGCTAATCATTGTGAGATCCAGGACAAGGGTCTGGTCCTAGGAGGAAATTGAAAGGACAACAGGGAAATTAGAGAAGTAGGAATAAGAGCCTCAACTGAATGAGCATCTCGGCTCTCAGGCGTAAGTGAGTACACTGCTTCCAGGACAGTCACTTGAGGATGAGGTGAGGCTCTTACTATGGTTTGAAGGAGGAGGAGAAAGAATAAGAAGGAGGAAATGTCTTGGTTGGCTTTGGGTGGGGCTCAGCCAAGAGATCATCTTGGGAGGGAGGGACAGGTTGGAAAATGCAGAAACGAACATGCTGAAATAAAAGGTATAAAAACATATGATTTACTCTATTGGAAGGCCTAATAGAAGGGCTCTATCTAGATGCTAGAGGAATACCTACCTATGCCATCTGTTTCCCAAGGTCTGTACTTTCACTCCCCTATTTGGAAGTCAAGGAAATATTCAAGCAAGAATAACAGAAGGATTGGATCTGTAATGCAACACAATTCACATAAAAATCAAAGAATACATTTGCTTAATAAAGGATCTGCTTAAATTCACATTTATTGTCTTACAGATGTTTTGCCTTTCTTCATCTCATTCTCAAACCCTTACAGAGCTAAATCTCTTGCTATCTGCACAGGGGAAAACCAGATGGATCTGAATCTGGAACAAAGGATGAGAGACAAATGGAAGTAGGTCCCTGCATGGGGTGTGGTGGGAAGCAGGAGGAAGATCTAAGAGATTTAACCCACTGAGAAGTCCTTTGGGAAACTGTGTGGAGGGGATGTTGTTGGTGGGGAAAGAAGGAGAGAGGAAGAGGGAGGGAAATGAGAAGGAGGAGAAGGAGACCACCTGGGGGGAGGCTTTCAGACAAATCAGTAGAAGAAGGCTGGGGAGACAGCCCCCGGAATCAGTTACAAGGGCCACCCACGGGGGAGTGTGCTGCGTGCCTTGAGTAAAGTAGAAAAGTAGTCCCAGATGTCCACCCAGGGCAGAGCAATGATCAAGAAAGCCAGCCTGGCAATGCAGAGGAAATACGAGTTGGGTGAATTGCTAAAGTCAAAATGAATTTAACACAAGGGCCCTTTTTTTTCCAGAAAAAAGACCTGTGTAGGGTTCTTTGTGTGTTAAATATATTTTTGTTTATTAAAGTAAAAAACATTGACACATAATTTGCCTTAAATCTTTAAGTTCAATTTGCAAATCCTATTTACAAATCTAGTAAATGTTACAGAAAATAGAACAGCTTTTGCAGGAAACTTAGATTAGTGTATAATGAACTCAAGTTACACAAAGTAAATTCTCCTTAAAACAATGAGTGTCATTTAAAAATTGGGTTAGTTAAATCCCCTTAAAAATTTTCAACTGCATCTATAAATTAAAACACCCTACTTCATATGCCTGATTGGGCAAATTTATGATCTTAACAAGCAAACTCTTCCCGAGCTCTGAAGAAATTCTTAAAGTTTAAATAAACTCACAAAATACAGCAAATCTCAAATTCTCCCAAGCATTCCAATATTGATTACAAATTTACTGCTATGCATTTCAAGGTGAACAAAAAATTACAAGAATCAATTGCATATTTAAAATTGGACTCAAAAGGCTGATTGAAGGCTCTGTTGATAGCCTTCTTATTCAAAGTGCAGCCAGAGGAAGGGCAATGGGGGTGAAACCTGAAGCTTATTAGCAAGGTGGACTTTCAGATCCCATCCTGAACTTTTAAAGCAGAATCTAGAGCCTGAGTCTAAGAGAGGGCAATAGTTCAGTTTCTGAGCTGGTGTCAGTGGCAGGATCACATGATCCATTCATTCTTCCATTCCTCCTACCCTTCCTTCCTAAAGCCACAAGAACATACATAAAGCAAATTATAGCATTCATCTCGTATGAGATTTTCTACCTAGATGGAACAGTAATATTATAATTTAAAAGTCCAAGGGGTGTTGGTGAAAGAAAGGTCTGATAGGTTCTAAGAATCACACTGGACATAGAAGAAAGGAAAGTAATGAGAAAATGGACCCTTCATTGGATGGAAGTCACTGTCTAAATCAGCCAAATAGACTCTTGGCAGGAGTGTCACTATGAGCCAGATACCAAAGTCTGCTAGAAAGTGGGGTGGGTACTGTTGCAAGTTGCGATGCTGTGTTGCTTGGACTGAAGATGAAGCAAAAGAATTAGGATTAAAAGAATGAAAAGATAAATAGCATAGTACACTGTGAATGTAATATAAATAAATACATGGCTGACAAGCACAGCGATACCTTACCCTGAGCCTAGCTGGGTCAGCGTGTGTTGCTCACCTGGAAAGAGGGACAAGATCAGGTAGGTGTGAGACACTCCCAGAAGGGGAATGGCCATGTGGGGTTCAGGGCTGCCCTGCTCACAGAATGGTGACATTGGAAAGCAAAACCATGCCACCATCTCTCTATCAATCATGGAAACATGGAAACAAGGTTCTCCAAAAGGAGGGTGAGGAAGGGTGAGGATCCTTTTGTGACTTGAGAAAGAAGAGAGAAGAGAATCAAAAATGGACCATGTTGGAGGCTTCACAACATCTGGGGGAAGTAAGGAATTTGGGAGATGGGGTCTGAGTGAACAGAGTGATAACCCTGGGGCCAGGCCAGGCCACCTCTACGGAGGCATCCTTGTGCCCAGGATGGTTCTTATGCTCCACCAGCTGTCAGAGTGGAACAAAGGCAGTGCTGCCAGGGGGAAGGGATGCTACATCTGGGCACTGCAAAGCCGGATGTTTCCTAGTTCCCTGCAGTAGAGTAGGATTAATCCAACTATCAGAGAGACCTATGTTCCTCTAGAGAAAAAGTGTCCAAAGACTTCAAGTGGGAGGAATCAAATGCCCTAGAATCAACAGCTGCCAGTCAATTTTTTGCACAGCTGTCACAATTTAGGTTGCGCAAGGGTTAAAAATGCCTCCGGCCATATCACATTTTATTGCATAGACAAATTTCCAAAAACTTACATACTGACACGCTAAACCAAAGCAAACCATCCTTTTCAGTTCATTTTCTGTTCTGTTCATAGTGTGTTGCTGAAATGCACGCCACACCCAACCACTTTAAATTTGGGCCCAAAGAGAATTCCTTACAAATAGTATCCATATTTCCCTGGTATGCCTCACATCTTGGAGGCACAACTTCATGCTCATCCTACCATCATTCAAGCTCCTCTGATTTTGTAACTGACTACAAGTCCCAGAAATCTAGTAGCTCAGATTTCCCCTAGAGGTTTCATTATATAATTTCCAGATTAAAATATTTTTGTGTGTGGAAATTAAATAAAATGAAACATGTTCTCATTCCAGGTTCAGAGTGAAATTAAAGAGTACATGTCTCTTCAATGCCCACTAGCCAAGCCACTATCCTTCCTAGTGGGTTTTCCTTGTGGGCTAGACTGGACATACTTATTAGAACCTGTTTAAAACCAGGGGTACATCTATAGCTGGGCTCAGTGGCTCACACTGTAATCTTAGCACTTTGAGAGGCCGAGGTGGGTGGATTGCTTCAGCTCAGAAGTTAGAGACCAACCTGAGGAAGAGTGAGTCTTTGTCTCTAAAAATAGCCAGGGATTGTGGTGGGCACCTATAGTCCCAGTTACTTAGAAGGATGAGGCAAGAGGATTGCTTGAGCCCAAGAGTTTGAGGTTGCTGTGAGCTGTGATGCCACATCACTCTACCGAGGGCAGCAAAGTGAGACTCTGTCTCAAAAAAACAAACAAAAAAACTCCTCCAAACCCTCCCCCAAACAAACCAAGTGTATATCTACAATAAAATAATTTAATTTGTTTTAATTTTTACATCGTATGTGCTTTTGAAAAATCACTGTAAGGACAAACATATTTTGAGGATACAGAAGTGAATTTCTTTTAATTTGACAGCAGGCTGTCTGGAATACCAATGAAGACATTTGTTGCTTTTTTACATATTATTAAATATGTGAGTAATTTAAAGCAATCATACCAGGTGACTTAAATTTCAAATATCATTGTTTCTGAGTGTAAAATAGTTTTCATGTGCACAAAGGAGGAACCCCCTGGCTACAAGGTGCCATCTCTAATCACTTGTATCAGTTGGATTACCTGGATAGCCTCCTTGCCAAACAACAGGGACAATAGATTTTCTCATGAGAGTTAATTCATGGTAACAACCAGAAATTGAGGTTAGGAGAAGAGAGGAAGCAGGAGAGTGAGAAAGAGCAAGAGCACAAATTCAATTCTTTATTCAGCTAAAAATGTATTCTCTGTATATTTGCATATCGCGCCCTTTAAAAATAATTGATTTATCATCAGGATTCCACTACAGTGGGCTACGACACATACAGCACATTTTTCTGACTTAAAAATTTTCTACCAGTAAAGATCGTTTTACCCTCGGGCCCCTTGTGGGGTATACCACTGGACCTCTAACTTAAGCAGTTGCTCTATTCAGAAGAGAATTATTGCTTCCTGTTAATTTGTGGGTTAGAGAATGTTTGGGAGATAAAGCTGAAAAATTAATTTCAGATTAGTCCCAGAGGGATTGCTTCTAATGGTTCTGTTAATTCACGTTGGTAGAAACACTATTAAAGTTGATAAAAATGGCAAAGACCCACTAGCCCGTCTCAAATCTAGATTTCGTTTGAAATAGACCTCATTCTTCTAATTAGAGTTGTTAGGATTCACTTTAGTTTTACTACTAATAATTAACATCTCTATAGTACTTCAGTTTACAAAGCACTTTCTCATCATTTGTTAAATTTCAAAATTGTCACAATAGTCTAATGGTGTATACACTTCCTATTGCTGTGACAGCAAATTACAACAAATTTAATGGCTTAAAAGAACACAATGTTGATTTTATTTCATTTTAAGAAGTCAGAAGTTCAGAGCAGGTCTCCTTGGGCTAAAATCGAGGTGCTGGGAGGTCTGCCTTTGAGGATCTAGGGGAGAATTTGTTTCCTTACCTTTTCCCACTTTTAGAAGCCACCTGCATTCCTCCGGTCCTGGAGGACTTCCATCTTCTAAGCCCGGAAATGATCCAGGGTCAGGTGTTTCTCAGGCTGCATCACTCCAACTCAGCTTCTTTCTCTCACAAGAATGGGCCCCTTCTCCCAGGTAGTGAGAAGTATCCCCCTATCTCAAGATTCTAATCACATTTGACAATTCCTTTCACCACATGAGCTAATATATTCACAGGTTCCAGGGATTAACACATAGCCATTTTGGGGCCGTACTTCTGCTTATCACAAGCAGCAATATTTTAAATGTTATCAGTGGTGATGGCGATAGTAAGAGTAGATTATTTTACCGATGAGAGAAACAACATCAAAGAAGGCCTAGTTCTTTAATTACAATCACTCTGTAATATCAGACAAAACTCTAATTTAAAATTGGTGTTCAGATGCTAATCTACTGCTTGTTCAACTCCATCGAGATGCGTTAATCCGAAAGAAATGGCCCTAGAAGGCATTCTTACTGAACTTAGAATGACATGTTCAGCAATTCTTTTAGACTATTTTTGAAAATTTTGCTTCAGGGCTTATTATTAATAACATCCACTAAACTTTTGAGGATAATATCTACCAGTAGCACCTTTGACAAATACATGTTCATAGATTCCCTTAACAAATGAAAAGAAAATAGACCTTTGAGTTCCCATAGCATAATGGAAAACTATTTACATTTTAGTATTTTCACATATTATAACCACATAAATCAGCAAGGAAGGCAAATAAAATCATTTATAGCCCACACCTAACACATACCAAAGACTCAGAGAATTGCTCCTGTGGGACTTGGAAGGCAAAGGGAAACATGAGAAAAATGCTGAGACCCCATGACTGCTGCTGTTGCCATCAGAACAGAGGGCCCTGTCTCTGGCTCAGATTCCTCTCGTTTCCCATCAGCATCCAAGCAGGTGGAAACCTATCTTATTAGCTTGTAAAATATCAGATCTGTCATAGCATCTCAGTTTTAAGAAGCAAAAAGTAATTAAACTTGAGGATAAATTTTGAGTAAAAATTAAGCACAAATATTAATAGAATCTACTAATAAGATGCATTTAAAAGTAAGGGGGAGTTGGCTTGGTGCCTGTAGCACAGTGCTTATGGCACCAGCCACATACACTGGTGCTGGTGGGTTCAAGCCTGGCCCAGGCCTGCTAAACAATAATGAAAACTTCAACGACAAAACAGCCAGGTGTCGTGGCAGGTGCCTGTAGTTCCAGCTACTTAGGAGGCTGAAGCAAGAGAATCACTTAAGCTCAAGAGTTTGAGGTTGCTGTGAGCTGTGATGCCACAACACTCTACCAAGGGTGACATAGGGAGACTCTGTCTCAAAAAATAAATAAATAAACAAATAAATAGATAAATTTAAAAAAATAAAAGGGGGAGTAGATAAGAGATTAAAATTACCCTCTCAAAAATTGGGCATAAATTGGAGATAAAGTACCCTGTAATTCTTGCACAGATTCAAATTTATATTAAAATTATATTTTGTTAGGCATGCTTATTAAAGATTTAAGACAATCACTAAAATAAATTCTAAACCAGTATAATGGGACATAGAAAATAAAACTTAATTTTCTCATAACAGGTTGAAATTAATGTCAGAAAAAAAACGTGATAAATTCAAGATAGCAAAAGAAAGATTGAACCTACCAATAATAATAATGAATATAAAAGATAAAACTTGTTTATTGATGAAGACATGGATTTTCACATTACCTTTAAAATAAACCCACTATTCTATATTAAGGAATAACACATAAAAGATGAAAATAAGAGAATGGAAAATGATTACTGGGAAGTCATAACTAAATAAAGCTTGCTTAATAATCTAATATCAGACATTTAAAATTGAATAAATATATCCATAAATACATATTATTTAAATAAATTAACACTTCTTTGAACTAAGATGTCACAACACTATGCATTGTCTTATTGGGGGTTTTTTGTTGTTGTTTTTTTTTGGCCGGGGCTGGGTTTGAACCCACCATGTCTGGCATATGGGGCTGGCACCTTACTCCTTTGAGCCACAGGGGCTGCCCATAAGTTCAGTTTTTTGGGGTTTTTTTGCAGTTTTTGGCCAGGGCAGGGTTTGAACTTGCCATCTCCACATGGTCTTATTGTTAATGACAAATGAAATATGAAACTATTAATTCAGATAATGAGGTAGAGCCTTAATTCGGGTCTTTTGAGTGCAATGATATAGGAACATGTTTTCTAGTGATTAGAAAATATCCTAAAATGCTGTCTTAATTTTAAAAAAAAGTCACTATGGACATTTTGAAAATGTGAAAGTTATGAATAAACCTGCACACATATCTGTACTCCCTGAAACCTTTTGTAAAATTAGTCAATCACTAAGTAGAAATTAAAATTAGAAAATACCATCTTTTGCCATGTATAATGAACACCCACATTTCTGGCACAAACTTTTTCAGGAAAAAAATCTTTCATTTGGATTTTTTCATTCCAATTCAAACCTTAAAATTTGCCGTGTCCAAAACCCATTGTGACATTTTCCAAGGGATTTTCCGATAATTTTTGTCACAATATCAGCTAGATTGCTAGCTCCCGCCTAAAGAGCACAAAGAGAAATACGTTGCTCTTCGGTGCCCCAAAGTGCCTTCATTGCAAGTTTGTTGCAAATTTGACAAAATCAATTATTGTATTCCAGGGTATCATTGTGCATACGTTTATCATCATCGCTTTTTTGTAATGCATAAGCATAAATGAAATAATTAAAAACATTCATATAGACACAGAATTAGTACTACCCATGTATAATGTGCCTCCTTACCTTTTGCTCAAAAATTTGGTCAAAAAGGTGCACATTACTGCAAAATACAGTACATTTTTCAAAGGCTGAAGAATGACTCCATTCAGCCAAATGGCCCTTTGTTCTGCCTATGCCAAATTGAATCTTCTGCACTCCCAGGACCCCTCACTACAAAGTTAATGGTTGCTGAAATTTACTTTTGTTTAGTCCTGAATCAGTGTTCCAGCTCAGTAGAGGGGACTCTAAGTGCATTAACCACTCTGTGATGTGAATCACATTGCTGAATGCCTGGAGGAGGCCTCGATTCCTCAACAGAACAGATCCATGTAAAACCTCCTTCATTCCGGTGCTTCTAAAAGTGTGGTCCCCTGGAAAGCAGCTTCAGCATCACCTGGGAACTTTTAGAAACACAAATTATTGGGCTGCTACCCCGGAAACTCTGGGAGTGGTGCCCAGCATGGTGTATTTTAACATGACTTCCAGGTGAATCCCATTGCTTAAGAACTTCCTGATTTCTCAAACAAGTTCAAGATTAGCTCCCCAAATTCAACAATAAAATACACAAAAAGATCAGATCAAAAGGCAGGAAGCAGTTGTGGATTTTCTGAGCTTTATTTCTGTCATGCAAATGCACATAAGACTGAGATACACATTGCACTAGACTCTTGACAAAGTGCTAGGAAATACAGATAATAACTTCCATTTTCCAGACACAGGCAGCTCATTCACAACAGGGTATTCTTCATCAGTATAATCATGTTGGGATGTTTTTACACTGGCCTACTTGTTACATAGTACAAGACAAATAAATAGGCTTGTTCAACGGCAGACTCTTCTAATGTGATTGCTAGGAAGTGACCTACCTAATGGCAAGAGAAGAATTCAGTATTCATTACCAAGTTTAGGGTTATTAAATAAACTCTTTTAATAGCTCCTATGAGTAAAAGAAAAGCTGAGTTGACATTTGTAGAACAATGGAAGTCAATATGCATTTGCTATCTGGAGGAGATGCCGAGAAGTTGGGTTTTTTAAGGTTCAGATCAGCTTTAAAATTTCACAGATACAAGTGTCAAAAAATAACGTTCATCTATTTGTCTTGAGTTAAACCTAAACAATTAATGTGAGATGTGAGCACACAAACTGACCAAAGCAGGCCCAGAGACACCCATGACTAAGTCTTATCTTTTTTAACTCTTTGGGGTGATAGTGGTGACTTTAGACCACAATGCCACAAAAATATTAGGGACAGACATTGTTTCCTCATTAAAGACACCAGAATTGGTTCTTCAGCTGAAATATCACAAATTCACTAATATAACAATTCAGACCAGAGAAAGAGGCAGGAACCAGATTTCCTGAAATATTTGTAAGAAGATCTATTGATTATTTTCTATTCCTTTAGTTCCATAAGATAAAACTAGAAGCAACTGGAAAAAAATTCTACTGGAGCCTAATTAATTAAATTGGTAATGATTAAATATCCATGAAATATTTTTCTAGTATAAACTACTTCTTGAGGGGGTAAGTCCCCATTCCTGTAATAGCCAAATAGGGGATGGATGATGATATTAATAGAATTTCTGTGTTACATGAAAATAGAAAGTGGAGAAGACCAATGTATTATAATGGGCAGGAGCAGGGTTCTGTGACTTTGGACAAGGTGCATAATTATTCTGCCCCTTTATATTCTTGTCTGCAAATAAGAAGAGAAATAGTTACAGAGCTATTGTTAGGTTTAAATAAGGTCAAGAAAAGGCTTATCACATACTTCATAAATATAATGCATACATATAACTAACACCATGATAACCACAAATCAAGTAATAAATACCATAATTTAACTGCTCTGCAATAATGTTTGGTGACGTACCTGTTTTTATTTTAATGAGGATTCTTCCATGTAATCTAGATATGGGTATGTGGGCATCTCAGTGCATTTGTAAGTCATTCCACCAAATTGATCAAGAATTTTGGATATGATTGGCCTTGCTGTCTTTGGTGACTTATAATATTGTCCTCTATTATTTGCTCCCCTCTTCACTAGGAAAGGGTTACACACACCACCCATTGCCATGTGACATGGAGTATGCATCCCAATCTGCCATCGTATTATAAGGAGTGACTGTGTGACCTGCTTTGGCCAATCACATATGAGCTGATACAATGTGAGCCACACCATGGTACAAGCAGGAGCTTGAGGACACATGACTTGTTCCTGGAAACCCTGTTCTCTTTCCCTCTATCAGAAAGGTAGAAAGAATGTATATTTTGGAGCTGAAACATAGACAGAAAATACTTTCATGCATCACTTAACATCAGAAATATGTCTAAGAAATGCACTGTTAAGCAATTTTATTGTGCAAGTATCCCCTTGAGTATGCTTACACACATCTAAATGGCACAGCCTACCACACACCTTGCTTCCAGGCTACAAACCTCTCCAGCATGTCACTGCACTGCATACTGTAGGCAACTGTAACACAATGGTATTTGTTTATCTAGATATATCTAAATGTGGAAAAAGGACATTTTGTAACAATATGATATAAAAGATTTCTACCGTACTGTTACAAAAAGTGGAAATGGTGCCCCTGTCCTGGCACTTACATGAATGGGGCTTGCAGAATGGGACAATGTTCTGGGTGAGTCAGCCAGTGAGCAGGAGTGAACGGAGCCATAGGGAATTGCTATACACAACTGTAGACTTTATAAATAGTGAACACTTACGCTACACAAAATGTATTTAATTTTTTTCAATAATAAGTTTACCTTAGCTTACTATAACTTTAATTTTTTTTAAACTTTGTGACTTTTTAATTAACATATCTTAAAACACAAACACATTTTACACCTGTACAAAAACGTTTTCTTTCTCAGTAGCCTTATTCTATAAGGGACTTTGCCTTTACCTATTATTTATCTATTTTCTTTTTATATATTTTTGTTAAAAGCTAAGACACAAACACAGACATAACGAGCTTAGGCCTATGGAGGGTCGGGATCACCAATCTCACTGTCTTCTACGACACTCATGGAGCTGTTGTCTCCTATGGTCGCAATGCACTCATCTGAAATACCTCCTAAAAGACCTACCAGAGGCTGTTTTACAGTTAACATTTTTTGTAAGTAGGAATACACTCTAAAAGAACAATAGTAAATACATAAACACAGTGGTTTCTTATCATTATCAAGTATTATGTGCTAGACTTGATAGGGCTGGCAGCAGGATGGGTTTGTTTACACCAGCATCGCCACAAACACTTGAGCAGCGTGTTGCACTACGACATTATGACCGCTAGGAGGTGGCTAGGTGACAGGAATTTCTCAGCTCAGCTATAATCTTATGGGGCCACTGTCATATACGGGGGCATTTACTGATGAAGCGTTATGCAGGGTTGACTATATTACACAAGCGGCTCCTTCGATCTGCAGCTTAGAATGTGAAGACCTGGTGCCTTTGCCAGCTGACAGTTGGAGATGGGATAGGTGGCAGACCCAGATTCCATCTGGGAGCCAAAGGGGCAAGGCTGCGGGAGCCAGAGGAGGGGAGTTGCGGAGTGGGGGTGTGCTGAGCCCTGCCCCGCCCTCAGCCCCCCGCAGGGCCTGCTCGCTGCATTCTCGGCCATGCACCCTTGGCGTGCCCCGCCACCTGCTGCCCTCGCTTCTTCTCATCCATCATCAAGGGTACAAGGGCAGGTGTTCAGTTCTCTTGGGACAACACGTCTCTCTACAAGTGACTGTTTCATCGCCAGTTTCGAGTTCCGTAAGCTTACAGGCAGTTATTCTAGATGTTAGGTGTCCAGGCTCATGTTAGGAGCAGTTCTAGGTGGCAGACGGGGTCCCACAGGCCTGGATGCTCTGCGATTAGCCTGGGGTTCTTCAGACACCCAGCTTGCTTCCATGCCAGTCTTCTGCCATCAGTTCGCTCCTCTTGAACCCTGAAATGACAGAAAAAAGGGAATGTAATTCCAGAAAATTCAGAGGCAAAGAGAGGCGTCAGGTGCCCTGCCTGGAGCCCTGACTCGTGAAGCCATAGTGGGGAATCTTATTTCACATCAGGGATTTGCAGAGCGGTCTAGGCAGTGCCCAGGTTGATGCCACTTCAATGGCAGCACCCAGGGGTGTAGATGTGATCCCAGGGGTTATGAAAAGCGAGTTTGTATCCACGGTGGAGCACCAACTGAAAAGGGGCAAAAGGGGCTTAAAGAAAGCCGGGCCTGCCTGCTCACTGCCACAGCTCCAGGGCTTTGGTGATAACCTGGGAGGTGCTCTGTGTGGGCCACTCTGTACCAGGCTCCTTGAAAATGGCCAGAATCACAGCTCAGCTTTGAAAGTGACAGTCAAACACTCACAGTACAAAGACACCAAGGAGACAGAAGAGAAGGAGTAAATGAACCGGGGCCAGAGAGGGGTCTTTGCGCCTGGAGTTGCAGCCCTGGTCATCAGGGGCAGCTGCAGAAGTCTTCCTCCAGGGACCATGAGGGCCTCAGGGGGACTGACCGCCATGGAGTGCCCGGATCTCCAGTACTCACGCCTCTTGCTCAGACTCTCTCTAGGCTGGAAATCAGCCCCTGTTGTATGTGCGGTTATGGGATTCTGTGGTACTTGCAATATATGTTTGTGAGAAGACAAAAAAAAAAAGAAGAAAAACATGAAGACCTGGGGGAGCAGAGCCACAGCTACCAAGATGCTAGCTGCCAAAATATGAGAGCAAATAAACAAATGTTTGCTCTTGTAAGTTAATGGGATTTTACAGTTGCTGCCACTGAAGCAACTCCAAAAATACAGAAATTTGAACCAGAGACAGCAATTGGTACTAAAAGTAGGGTGATGACTTAATAAGAACCAAATATGAGCTGTTGGCCTCAAAGCCAGATGGTAGGTGATGAGGAAACTATTATTGGAGGCTGAGAAAATGATGACCTAAGTTTTTGAGTGATGCCATATTTGGGAAATGTTACCTGTGATAGTGTGGCAGTGAGCTAAGGTACCACTGAATTTGTGGCTTGTACAAAGCAAGAATTGTGCTAGGATGCCTGTGTTGTTATTTTTAGCTGCCTTTGACAAGATATTACAGGAGTAAGAGAAACTCAGTGGAATTTGGATGACAGTATGTAGAGTGAATCCTGAGATGAAAAACTTACATTCTAACAAGGTTGAAAGGTACAGTTAATTTTTCATCTATAACCAGTAAAGGAAAATATTGGGAGCTGCTGAGCTACAGACTAGATCTCAAGGAACAAAAGCAAATCTTTAGTATGGTCATCAGCTTCTTAAACACTGAGGATGGTTTGAAATTGCCCACAGAAAATGCTTTAGTTAAGAAAAAATTACATTCAGGATAAAGAGAAGTGAACGTGGCTTATCTAGGAGGTTAGTGAACTCAAATCTAGGTAGAGAGGTGTATCTCAAAAACAATTGTGGGTACAGCTATCGGCACATAGAGCTGTTTGGATGCCAGTAAAGGTTTGGCAGATGATACAGTGATCACAGTATCCAAAAGGGAAGTGGTCCCTACAGATACCAAAATTTGTATCACTTACGTAAAATGATATAGTACTTGCATATAACATGCATAAATCTTCCTATACACATTCAGTCATCTCTAGATTACTTATATCTAGCAGAATGTTAATGCTATGTAAATAGTTGTTACACTGTATTGTTTAGGGAGCAATGACAAGGAAAAAAGTCTGTACATGTTCAGTACACACTTTCTTTTTTTTTTTTTTTTGAGACAGAGCCTCAAGCTGTCCCCCTGGGTAGAGTGCCGTGGCCTCACAGCTCACAGCAACCTCCAACTCCTGGGCTCAAGCGAGTCTCTTGCCTCCACCTCCCAAGTAGCTGGGACCACAGGCACCCGCCACAACGCCCGGCTATTTTTTTTTTGGTTGCAGCCATCATTGTTGTTTGGCGGGTCCGCGCTGGGGATTTGAACCCGCCACCTTAGGTGTACGTGGCTGGCGCCTTAGCCGGTTGAGCTATAGGTGCCAAGCCACACACTTTCAAATAAAATCATTTTGATCAGTCATTGGTTCAACCTACAGATATAGAATCCCTGGCCTCAGAAGGCCAACAGGGACAGCAAAAGTGCCACCAACCAGGAGTAAAGACTATGACAAATCAAAACTTAAAAGATCTTTGGGGGGTTCCAAATTTCTACCATGAAACAGTGTGCTGGTAAATCTGTACAAAATATGTCCAAGGAGGCCATATTTGTCAAGGTTCCTTTCAGATATACCCAAGGAGGATGGTGGAAAAGGAAGGACCTTCCAAAAAAACTATGAAACTATGAACAGAACTGGGGTTCATCAAGGAATTCCTTTCTGTTACTAAGTCAGCCTATTTACTGATAAATCAGAACACAGCTATAAAATGAAATAAATACACATGAGTATATTAAATATATACTAATGAGCTTCAACGATATATCAAACATCACTGATTAGAACACATTACACTTCATCTATAGATAAGCCTGACTAGAGTTAAAAGCACATTAATATAAGAACTGAATTTTTTCAGTATTGTCAGACACTTAAATATACTGAGAAATTGATTTTTCAAGAAAATAAAGTGTCTGGTGCAAGTTAGCATCAAAAAATGTTTTCATAAAGAAAAATAAGTTGTGGCTCAGCGCCTGTGGCTCAAGCAGCTAAGGCGCCACATACACCTAAGGTGGTGGGGTCAAAACCAGCCTGGACCCGCCAAACAACAATGATGGCTGCAACCAAAAAATGGCCAGGCGGTGTGGCGGGCGCCTGTGGTCCCAGCTACTTGGAAGGCTGAGGCAGGAGACTCGCTTGAGCCCAGGAGTTGGAGGTTGCTGTGAGCAGTGAAGCCACGGCACTCTACCCAGGGGGACAGCTTGAGGCTCTGTCTCCAAAAAAAAAAAATGAAAAGAAAAATAAGTTGTCATTAGCCTTAATAAGCAGAATATTAACTTTTCCCCTCTAAACATCATATAATCAAATCTTATTGTTTTATTTTAATCTGACAATCGTTTATCATAGGCCAATTTATTCATATTTAATGATTAATACATTTGGTTAAATCTATCATTTTGTCATTTATGTTTATATATTATGTGTTCCATTACCTACATTCCTGCCATCTTTTGGTTTAATTAATACTTTTACTTTTGTATTATTTTATTCCATTTTATATACTTACTTTCCCATCTGCCTCTCTGTGCTTACTCCAGGACCAACATCCTATATGAAGAATTCAGAATGCTTGCAATGAATCTGTGATGGTAAAAGGTTTATACCTTTTGTTTGTCTGAGTGTTTTCATTTTGCTTTTACCTTGGAAGTATATTTTCAATGAGTATGAAATTCTGGGTTGGAAGATAATTTCGTCCTCTGCCATTATCCATTTTAGTGTTTTAACTTTTTACTGCACTGTTTTTTAATTTCCTTTTTGCTTAAAAAAAAAATTGACTCTGAGGTACCTACGTGTGTTTTCTCCTAGATATAGATACTCTTGCTTGGAACTCATACAAGAGTACTTACAAACTGTTTCTTAAAACTGTGATTTGGATACTTTTGTTAAGTTTGAAAATTCTTGTCCAGTATTTCTTCAAATATATCTGTGTCATATATCTCTCTTGAGATTACCTTCTATATTTTGCCCTCTCTCCTCTCTATGCTTTTTTTTTTATTTGGCCAAGGCTGGGTTTGAAACCACCACCTCTGGCATGTGGGGCCGGCGCCCTACCCTTTTGAGCCACGGACACCACCCTCTTTGTATGATTTACTATGGCCATTTTATATTGACTTGTCCTTCTGTTCGTCAATCCTCTGTTTTGCTTTGCTTAAAGAATAGAGATATTCTACCAAATGCCTAATTTCAGATAATGTGATATAAAAATATTGTTTACTTCATGCTGGTTCTTCATTTTAGCATGTAATTTTTTTGAATATGTTAATCAGAAATATTTTAAAGTCCATATCTGACAACTTTAATATCTAGATGACTTGCAGGATTATTTTTATTATTTATCATCATTTTTGTTCAATTTATCTAATCCTCTAGTGTGCCTGATTCTTTGTGATTACATCCAAGCATGTAATAAAAAAAAAATCTGAAGAAATAATTTAAAACTCTGGATGATATTTCCCTAGATTTGGGTCTAATTTTATTTCTGATAGTTAAGTTAGAAACAGATGACTTTCATTTGATCAGGTATTTTGCTGATTTGAATCTGGGTTTAAGTTGTGGATGCTCTTTTATTTTCTTTTCACTTCTCTTTTTCTTATACAACTTGTTTTAGGTTCTAAGGAAAAACTTGGGATCCGTCCTAGGGCCCTCTGTATTGAAGGACCCGGACATTTGATTTTAGGCTCCTCCACCAATAGGCCTGCCTGAGTTCTGCACGTCTCATCAACTTCTCAGGCACTTTTGCAAATTAGCATAATCATGTGGAAACAAAAGTGAGTTATGACATGCTATGGATTCCTAAAGAAGATAAAGTATGAAGTTTTAGCTGGAAATAGGATAAACATTCATCACTATTTATCTCGGTTTAGGCCTATGATTCTGGAGTCATCATGAACATATGCCCACTTTTACTCTCAAAATTGTCTCAGTTTAAAATATAAATTATAAGTTCACCCTGGCGAGAAATACTAGTTAAGCTGTACAGAAAAATGGATGAGGACATATAGGAATGAAGACATTTCAGGAAAGACACAGAGGAAGGAAGCAGCTCTCATACTGCAACAGATACAGCAGCACTGGAGATGAATATGAGGTGACCTGGGTCTGGAGACCCTCCAAGGGCCTGTAGCACACAGGACGTTGGAAAGAGGTCATATTTCCATAGGCAACTTGCAAGTCAGTGGCAGGCAAAGAATCCTCCAAAGAGGATTTGGGAGGTAATTATAATAGCACATCTGAGAGACGGTGTTGACATGAATGAAGGCAGCATCAATAGAGAAAGAGGTGAGAGGAGAGATTTAACCCAAATACAGGAAGCAAAGTCAAACCATAGTTGGTGACTGTGGTATGAAGACAATGTGACTTGGATGACTTAGAGACAGGGATGACTCTATAGGCTGAATCTGGCTTCAGAGACCATGTGAACAAATATTTCTGAGACATTTTACTAAAAAGTATGTTATATGCATACTTTCTGCTCTGACCAACCCATCTTCCTATCGTTATATGGATTAGAAAAACCCAGGAGAAGTTGGTGGAAAGGGGGTTACAAAACAAAAGGAAAACAATCCTGTCCTTATATCTGAAACAGTGGCAATCATGACAAAATTTATTTCCCTTCAGTTCTGGAGATTGCCAGTCCATGAGCGAGGTGATCTGTCAGCCTGGGTTCCTGGTAAAAGCTCTGGGCCTTCTTCCTCTATGGTCCTCTATGGTGTGGGCAGTGAGAGGTCTCTCTTCCTCTCCTTATAAAGTTAAAGTCCCACTGGCTTAGGGCCCCACCCTCATGACCTCATTTAAAATTACCTCCAGAAAACACCATCTCCAGATACAATCACACCAACATGTAAATGAGGGGAGGGGCAGTCCATAGCAGACACATATTACAATTTGTTTAATTTTATGATCCTTTTAGAGTTGTTTCGGGTTTGTGTTCACTTAAGCTGATACGGTGTGTTGATAATCCAAACGATCCAGATGACAGAATTTGAACACATCCTTTTTATTGCCTTCTGAAAAGGCAGCTGAAATATACAGATGTTCATGCTTTAGTGGCTAAGAAGGTAGGGCTAAAAAAACACAGCAAGAAAGAAAATTAAAAACCTAAGTCAATATAATCACACTAACAGCAGGGAATTGCATCATCTTCTGATGCCTGCTGTTACTGACTGAACCCTAGCCTGTCAGGGATGATATCCGCGCGATTGTCCTGGACGTCATCCTGCAAGTGTGGGCATCAGAATTGGCGCTGGAATGTACCTGCCTAACTACAGACCCACTGTGAAGAAATGCCCCCAGATGAGACACGTTTTCCCTTATTCATTTCATTCTGCACTAGGAGGAAGCCAATTTTTAAACAGTGTTGTCAAGGTATACATTAAATACGCTAACATTTACGTGTTTAAATTATACAATTCAATAAATTATAGTTACAGAACTGTAACCATCTTCATTCAAAAACTTTCTAATCACCCTAAAGGAACCTTTTGCCACTTTCCACTCCCCCTCCCTCTCCCTACTCTAGTTAACGACTCATCTACTTTCTCTTCTAAACATTTTTATTTTTAAGATGATGTTGAAAATGCACAGCTTCCACCCATTCCAGTTATTTTTCTGTCGATTTATCCTTAATCTACCCAAAGAAATGAAAGGAGGATTTGATTCCAGCACCAGGCCTTGAACACTGCAGTCTGCTTTAACCAACAGAAATCCTTCATGTGGATGATGACAAAAAGAAATCAACCAGAGGAACGGGGTGGGGTTTCCATTCTGCTAAGATTCAAATGTAATGTGGCTGCCTCAGACTGAGGAGGTGGGGCCCCTGCTGAGGCCTGGCTTGCAAAGCCAATCTGGCGATTCCGTTTACAAGGACAAATGAGATGCCACTTTGTTAGACCTTTGTACTTTGCCAAAATAGAAACCACTGCACAGACAGAAACCTGCCTAGCAGCTCTGCCCCTGCCCATCTATCACCTTCTTTGCTCCTCACTCCAATCTTCTAGTTTCACCACTGTGAAACCATGTGCATCTATAAGTTCTTGACATTTCAGCTCATTTGCTTGGCCGTATTTCACTGCCTGGTTACCCATGCAACTTTTAGAAGTGCTGCCTTTTCTAAGCATTATCTAGTTTTTTCCTGTGGTAATCTTAAAATAAATACTTATTGGGCATTAATTATACAGTAGACAGTAGGAGAAAAGAGAGAGGACACAGATCTCCACCAGATCTCTGAAGTCAACTTCCATAAGGGGCACTTGGAAAGGGTGTGGAGTATAAGAAAAGACACCAGAGTCTGGAAAGGAGCAAGCATGTCCTAAAAGAGAATACTCAAAAGGGCATGATTAGTTTTTAATCACAATATGTAGTACACTGTGAAGGAAATAATGAGTTTTTTTAATATTTATCAAACACAGACAAGGTTTAAAATTCACCACTGAATTTTTTTCATTATGCTAAATAAAAACCAGGATACAATTCATACTCTTAAGGGCATTAAAAGCAATAACAGAATGGAAGCAGAGAGGAGAGGCTATTTCTGGATAACCCCAGAGGGCTTCATGGAGGAGTTGAGATCAGATAGGCAATTGACGCTTGTGTTGAGTTGGACAGGCAGGTCTAGGGCACAAATTTGGAAGCCCAGTCTGTGTACAGAATAGTGAGCGGAAGTCCAACCATCTTTATGGACAGAGCTGCCTAAACCTTTGCCAGGGAGAATGCTGACTGAAGGGAATGTGATGGAGGACCAGGCAAAGTTCATTGCAACTCTATGACACAGCACCCAAAATGAAAACCCGTCAAACATTGGTAGATTTTGCAGAAAGGAAAAAGAATATGAAAGAGCAAAGGGGGAAGAAGAGAGAAGTAATAATACCACCAAGGTTTCTAGACTTTAAAAGCAAGAGAGGTGATACTATTAGCAAAAATAAGGACTAAGGATAAAGAGTCAATTTGGAAGATAACACGATGGCAAGACCAAGACTCAACTCTGCAGTGGAAAGTTGGCACACTGACCGCAAGCCAGAGGGCCCGCAAGTCCTTCTGCAGGACTCGTTAGGTGGGGCTGTACTGATGCTGGGCAGGCCAGCCTTTCCTACACTTCACATGCTTTGGAGTGAATGAAATTTCTCTGCAAGCTGGTGCATTAGGATAATCAGGCTTGCTTCTGGCTTCCGCTCTCTATGTCAGAGGAGGAGCTGCTGATATGAAAGTCGATTGAAACTAGTTCAGATTCACAAATCCACAAGGTCATTTTAAATGGCCTTCTCTAGGCCTCTTCCACTGCATGTATCCCTGAGCAGACTATACTTCCTGTTACCAAGTTAGAATCACGACAAAACCCATCACTCCAGTGCAGGGATTTTCAACCAGTGTGCTGTGAGAGGATCTTAGGTGTGCCGTGAAAAAGTTTCAAGATTATTAATTAGATTATGCTTGAAAGAAATTCAAAGCACAGTAAGTATATTCTTTTTTTATTCTTTTTTTTTTGATCAACATAATGTAAATGTGCCATGGAAGTGTAACTATAGGTTCAAGTGTGCCATGAGATAAAAATGGTTGAAAACACTGCCTTGTGGAAGGAATAAGGATTTAGTTTTAGACAGAACGGGTTGTAGAATGCCTGTCCCTCCCTCCCCTGTCTACCTTCATCTCTTTGACCTTAAGTTTTCTCACCTAAAAAACAGAACCAATAATCATTTCTATTTTTTATGAGGATTACATTTTTTAAATATAATTTAAAATAAGCTGGACTGGTTCCTCAAGCACAGCCGTTTATCCATCTTCTAGTTTAGTGCACGAAATTGAATACTGAAAGATGAACCCATGGGTCTAGTGTTGAGTGACGAAACTAAGCTTGGGAAAAGCCACTAGGATGGAATGTGGAAACCTGAGGTAGAAGGTTCCTAAATGTTATGGTACCAGTTACAATGATTACTGATTCGGGCACTTGGATATATGCTATTTTATTTTCCACGTGTGTGCTGTATCAGGCCTTAGAAGAGTGCAAACACTTCAAAGGCACATGCCACAATTCATTTGGGTGGCTTTGGCTTTCAACGCTGTTCATCTAAAATCATAGTACTAAAATGGGTTTCATTAGTTTGCCAGGGCCGCCATGACAAAGTGCCACGGACCGGGCAGCTTAACCAGCAGAAATAAATTCTCTCACAGCTCCGGATGCTAGATGCCCATGGTAAAGGTATCAACAGGGCGGGTTTCCTCTACAGCCCCTCTCCTGGGCTTGTCGGCAGCCACATTCTCCCTGTGTCTTCTCATGAGCTTCTATCTGAGCGTGTCTGTCACAAATTCCCTCTTCTTGTAAAGATACCAGTCCTGTGCGACGAGGTGCCACCCAAATGACCTCATTCTAACTTACTCACCTCTCTAACAGCCCTCTGTTCAAATACAGTCACCTTCTGAGCTACCAGGTTTGGGACTTCAGGATATGCATTTGGGAAACACAATTCAGCCCACAGCATGGGCTCACCACAGAGTAACTCCTGCGGCTTTGTAAGGAGCTGGCATATACACCACCTCATTTGCCACTCAGAACAACCCAGAACGACAGTGGGATGATTGTCATCTCCCCTTAGCAGATGAGAAAACGGAGGCTCCCCGGCTAGAATAGCTGTACCAGAACTCAGACCCTGGACTTTTATTTTGGCCGGGATCTGGGTTTGAACACGCCATCTCTGACATATGGGGCCCGTGCCCTACCCCTTTGAGCCACAGGTGCTGCCCAGACCCTGGACTTCTAAATCTAAATATAGTGATCATTTCACCTTAGCCCACTGCCTCTCTGAAATGAGGGGCTGAGGGTGGCTGGCAGGCTGAAAAAACACACTCACGACCAGTTACCTGTGTGTTGTAAGATGCAGAGTAAACAGATGCCACACGAATCTACTTTACCTCTGAAGAGGCAGGAGACAACACAGCAGAATTAACACCAAATGCCTCAATTTGTGACTGAAATGAATGCATTCAGCATGGAACTTGGTTATTTTATGCTGGTCAGAAGCCCTGATTGGTAGAATTACTCTCTTTGATATAAAAAAAAATCCTAATAAATGTGGTTGAAAAAACCAAATATTTCCATGGAAATACATGGTCAAAAGAAAATGACAAACAGGTTCCTTGATGCTCATAGCTCTCCAGCAGGAAACCAGTCGCTCCAAGTTTCTTTTCATCTAAGTTTCAACACTTCTCACTTCTTTTAATCACTTGCGCTGGCAGCACAGTGCCAGCCACATGAGAGCTATTTGGTACATTTCAGGTTTATTGAAGCTAATTAAGCTCTGCCACTCAGGCTACACACATTATGGAGCACCCATTCAAATGCCACCAAACCACCTGTCATCAGCCTCACAGCCCCTTGCTCTCAATTCCTTAAAACAGGAATATGGAGTAGGAAGCTGAAATGATACGGTGCTGGTCTTTCCATGGGTACTGGTTACCAAATCAGGACTTATTCTCATCCTCTCCCTCTCACTCTCTTTGTCAAAACTTTAAACCCAAAGAGCAATTCAACTTTGCAGAGAGCAATCAAGTGTTCTTAACTCTCCCCTTCCCCACATTTTAAAGCTATCATTTAAAATGCCTAAGTAATTTCCATTAAACTGCCCTCTTTAAAGAAAAAGGACCCTATAATACAAATACAACTCTTTGGGGATCAGAGCTTCTATCATGGATTTTCTAGAAATCTATGTGGGCACTTTCTAATACGGACCTAAAGCAGCAAAACCACAGTCCTGACTGGGCAGAGTTTGTATGGAAAATAGACACCGAATCAAACAGGTCGGATTCTCTCAGGAGTCCAAATGAAATGGAAATGGTGGAAAGATTTAGCTGGCTCCACTTAATTTGATTCTTGGCAATCAAGCGTGAGCCCCTTGAAGGTTGGAACAGGTCATAATTGCATGTGGGCTTGGATGCACATAAACATATAAACATATAACATAAATATAGGACAAATGAACAAAGAAGCCGGACTGAGGTAAAGAGAAAAATGTGCCTGTGTTTAGCTTTAAGGAAAATGCTAAATAAGGATTGTTTATTTTCCAAAGAGCATCCATTTAACCTCCCAAATCTTCCCTCCATTGGGGTTCTAGTGACCCCAAGATATTCCCCCAGCAACCTGAATTCTCTACATTTTCAGGGTCCACATCTTTATTTTTCCTTATACCCCACACTTGCCTGCTAGATCTACTAACTATATTTGACTCAGAATAAAGCTGGAATATGTCTTGAAAATCAATCTACTCCTTTATTATAATTTTTAAGATGAGATATAAAGAAGGCAATTACTAAATACAGAATTAAAACCTCCATTAGTGAGAAAACCAGAACTTGAAATGGGACTTCCACTCCCTGGTAATACTCATTTCTCTCTCCATCATTCCACTGGGGCCCAGCAATCAACTCATCATAAACTAATACAGCAACATCCGCATATTCACAATTTTTTTTCTGGAGATTAAGAATGAGTAGGTTCTTTCAAAGAATGAAGTCTAATTTCAGACAGTGCTATAACTGCCCAGGAAGACAACAGGATTTTTAGCCCCTCAGCTGACTCTGCTTTTGTGTCACTGCTCTGCAGCCATCAGGAAAGCCAAGGGAGCTGGCAGTCATGAATAAGGTGGCATTTCAATCACCCTATAACTCCTACCCCCACCATGGTTGCATAAACCAACCATACTTTTATTTATGGTAGAATAATATTTTGAAATATAAGCTTGTTCTCTCTTATCTTTGCCCCATTTATTCAGCTAAAACATTTTTTATGCATTGCTTTAGAGAAGGCATATGCCAAGAGAAGCCTAAAAGAAAAAGATAAATGGAGTCGATTCTTGTTTTTAAAAGCCTACTTCTCAAGAAGGAATGGAAAAAAAATAATAAGCAATAGTCCCCATAGTCTTGAGTGTGGGCTCAATAAGGAGAGCCAGGGCCTCTTACTCCCCAACTAGACAGAGTTTCCCCACACAGAGGAGGGAGGCAGGAGGGGAAATGGGGGTGTTTAAGCTCTGTGAACTTCTGAGAAATAGCTAGTTCAATGTGGGTGTCTGAGAGATCTCAAGTGAAAAAGGATTGTATTTTTCTACATTTAAACCTAATTTCACTATTGAGTCTCTGGGCCATAATTGCATTCAGGACAAGGATTCCTCCCTCTCCCTTTTGCACTTGTGGGGAAAGGACATATCTCTTCCTCACCCATCACCAAGTTCATGGGTGATGAATATACAGGGTGGACACAAAGTTCGTGTGCAATTTGCTATGTTAAACTATCTTAAATTGTACAGGAACCTTATGTCCACCCTACATAATAAACTAATATTTCAAAATATTATCCTGCCATAAATAAAAGTATGGTTTAAAAATAGACCTGCCATTCGATCCCACAATTCCTCTGCTAGGTATATATCCAGAAGGCCTGTGTATGTTTTATGCTGGGTTTGAAGAAGAACTTACCATACAGAAGTCTAATTGGAAGACAAAAGGGGTATAATCCAATGACAAGAAACTGGGGGGAACTTAGCAGGGCCCGATTGTTCAGATTCTTCTCTGAGTCCTTGTGTCTTTAGAGAAAAGGATTTTTCTTTCTTCTTGGAATAGGGAGGCGTCTCTCCAATGAGGGGCTTGGAGAGACCCTATTTCAGGGAAAAGTCAGAAAATCCTAGATTTTATGGCCTGTTTCAGGGGGAAAAAGCAAGGGGCAGGTGAGAGTAACCTTCCTGCTTCTGCTGTTTTCTCAACTTCCTTCAGCTTAAAACTATCTTGGGGTAGCATGGCCTGAAACCCATCACATCTAAGTTTTAGGGGCCGTGAGAGAGTTTAGCTTCCCACGGCTCCGTGCAGCCCCACTGGCCTCTGCCTAGATGGGCATGCGTCCATGCTGGTGGAGACTGGGACACCGTCTTATGCACTGGGTCTCCCATGTACGCTTCAGCTTCTTCAGCTCTGACTCTTTCTCGGGTGTTTTCAGGCCCTATTTGATCACACAGAGACCCTTCCATTCATCCAACACCACGTTGATCCATGGGCTATTCTGAGGGGCTCTTTGAAGTTTCATTTGACTATAATAAATCCTTTTGTCCCCAGCTCCCAGCATAAGAACATCCAAAACCCTTGGAGTTTCCTAAGTGATGGGCCTAAGAGAAACATCTTTTGTTATTCAGTCACACCCGAGTTCATGTGACAGAGGTGTCACTTGGCAGGCCCTTGATAGCTCTAGGATGGGACTGTTTGCAGGAGGAGCCAACCACGTTATTGGAGGGTTGGAACTTTGCCCCACTCCCTCACTCCCCACCTGCAGAGAGGAAAGAGGACTGCCGATTGAGTCCATTGCTAATGGTCAGTGATTTAATCAATCATATCTACCTAGTGGAACCTCCATAAAAACTCCAAATGATGGGGTTTCAAGAGCTTCTGTGTTGGTGAACAAATTCAGATGTTGAGAGGATGGCAGACCCTGAGAAGGCATAGATGCGCCAAGCACTCACAAGCTTATAACTGAAATCAGGCTTAAATGTATAAAAAATTAAGTTATGTTTCTTGTTCACCTGAGCTGTTGTGCTGAGATTCATACCTGTTAGAGATTTCACACTTCTTTTTTCTTTTTTTTTTTTTTGCAGTTTTTGGCCAGGGCTGGGTTTGAACCCACCACCTCCAGCCTATGGGGCCGGCGCCCTACTCCTTTGAGCCACAGGCACCACCCCACACTTATTTTTCATTTACTTCTGGTTTTTACATTTGCCTTATTTATAACTATTGCAGTCATCATATTGTACTTGAAATTGAAGGTTAAAACCATCAGGCAAGGCCTAGCATGGTGGCTCACACCTATAATCCCAGAACTCTGGGAGGCCTAGGTGGGGGGATCTTTTGTGCTCAGGAGTTTAAGACCAGCCTGAGCAAGAGCAAGACCCCCATCTTTACTGAAGAAAAAAAAAAGAAAAAGAAAGAAAAATTAGTGAGACCTTGCCTTTACTAAAAATAAAAAAATCAGCCAGGCAATGTCACAGGCACCTTTTAGTCCCAGCAGCTGGGGAGGCTGAGGCAAGAGGATCATTTGAACCTAGAACAGGAAGCACTCAAACCTGGGACAACAGAGTCGGACTCTGTCTCAAAAAGACAAAAAAAACTTCATGCAATATAATTCTAAAAATAAATAAAATTATATTTCTATGTAGTTAGTGTTGCAATAACATAAATTTAGTTTTGTGGAGTTTTGTTTTGTTTTGCTTTGTTTTTGGTCAGGCTGCTTTCCACATTCATAACATTCCTCTGTTACAAATATCAATATATCTGATACCCCATTTTCTCTTGGCCTATAGAAACCATTCCTTGTCTTTCTTTATTAAGTCAATACTTATTATGGCATACTTCCTTTAAAAATATTTATTTTTGTTCCCAGGTTGTGGAAGAGAGAGGATATCCATGCTTTAAAGGCCTAGGGTATACTTAACATGGTATAAAATGTCTACATTCAAGCTCCAAGTTTCATCAGTTAAGTAATTTTGTGGGTACAAAGTATTATGCAAAACTGACCAACCCTTACATCTACTTTGGATTGGTTCTACAATAAGGCAGAAATGTTGATATCTTAGCACAAATGTATGGCCCTTTCCAAAAGGCTGGCAATTGTGAAACATCTAAGTTTTGATATGTGAAATCCACTCACTTGCCCTGCACTAATACAAAAGGTGCAGCATATGAACTGCAGTCCCCTGTTGAGGTGCTATAGGGTTACGCAATTAGAAAATGTCACTATCCTTTTTCTACTTAATTAGCCATTCAAGGTCATGAACATATAGACAAGGATTCCATTACTACAAATGCTACAAATGGCAAACGTCATTGGTAAACAAGTAATAAAAAGCAAAGAACAGCCTAGCCGGATTGAGAAACTAGAGGCAACAACCAATAGAAGAGTGAAAAAGGTAAGAAGAGGATGCAGATTCTGGATTTTGTCCTGATTTAACATGTTTTCACTTTATTTTGAGAATTTTAGCATCTGAGATTTTGAAAACCTGCTGTATGAGATGTTAAAAGCCAACATGAAGGTATTACTAGAAGAGTTGGTAAAGAATGTAAAAGCTAAGAGTAGAATGTGAACGTTTTAAAGTAATAACTGAGAAAATGACATGAAGGCTGTGATGACCAGTTTGATGGAAGTATTTCAGAATGCATGTGAAAACCCCATACTGTACCCCAGAAGTGCATTAATGTACATAGTTAACATTCAATTAAAATAAAAAAATTAAAAA